>JAJHUR010130465.1:0-15668 GCA_027495735.1 Lutjanus campechanus | reverse complement strand
CAAAACAATCAGGAACTAGATGTAGGTTGCATGAATTTTTTGGTAATCTCATTAAGATTAAGATCTCTAGTTCAGTCAGCTCCGATGTTAACAAATCTCTCATCAAACCTTGTATCTCTTCTAATTGTTTTTATTAGACATCACTGGTGGCAGATTAGATCAACTTTAGATAATTAGCATTAATTCTGTAACCGTTAAAATGAAAGGTTGGTATGCTCTCTGCTTAATTTGTCGTGCAGCTGGTGTCTTTATTGAGCCAAAGGTAATTTGTGAGAGACATCAATGTATGTCCACCAATGGACTGCGTTTTTGTAGCTCAGCAGAGACCTACAGAGAGGCAACTCTTCTGGAGAAGTGGAGTTGTGTGAGGTTCTTATCTAGGGCTGCAACTGAGTATTGTCATAGTCGATTAATTGGTCGCTTATGTTTTTTTGATGAATTGATTCTTATTTTTTGTTTTATGATTTCAGAAAATGATGGAAAAAAATCTCAATCTCTGTTTCCCAAAGACTGAGATGACGTCCTCAAATGTCTGTTTTATTCAGTTTACTGTCATAGAGGAGTAAAGAAATCAAAAAATAATCACATTTAAGAAACTGAAATCAGACAATTTAGACTGTATGTCTTTCATCAATTACCTTCTTTAATCAATTATCAAAATAATTGATTAATTTAATCATCGATTAATGGTTGCAGCTCTACTCTTACCCATACTCAATGTTATTACCTACAGTAAATGCCAGTCAGCAAATTTGAAGAAGCAGCAGGAGTGCCGATGTAGGAAGCTCACTTTACCCTTCCATCTGACAGCCTTTTTTGACAAGAAACAGTCATCATATAAGCCAAACATTGCTCTCTCCAAACCAACCAGACTCATCGTTAGACCAGCAACCCTCGTTTTTCTTGAGGTAAAATTAGTGATTTTTCCAAAGGAGTCTGGTGGCTTTGGAGAGAGTGATATTTGGTCCATATGATGGCAGTTTCCTGACAGAAAAGGCTGTTTGACAGCAAGGTAAAGCAGTGAAAATATTTTAAATAACGTCAGGGGTGTGTGAGTGACATAAAGTAAATTCTGACCTTTATAACATGTATTGTATTTTTGCTCTCATCATGAAAACCAAAAAGATTTATCAAAAAAGAAAACTAATGTGTTTTTTTTAATATGGCCTTTTTTAAGTGGCTCCACATATGTTATGCTGCTGAGTCTGTCCACAGCAGTCCATTACTTAGCTTCCATCCTGGTCCTCCAGCTGCTTCTCCTAACTGGGGTTATGCAGATTGCCATCTACTATAGGTCATACACTGGCTATGGATAAGCACCTCTTACAACCCCACTTAAAAAAACCTGAACTATCTATTTAATCTGATAAACTCACAGTTCTGAGTCAGAACACTTCAGTATTTGGAGTCAGCAGCTCATAAAGTACAGTAGGCTACAGCTATGAATTAAACATTTATTAGTCTGGTGTTTCTGGTTTCTCAGCAAAGAAAAGGCATTAAAACAAAGGATTCCTATTTAATAAGTGGATTTACTGCACCCCATCCTTAGACATAAGTGAAGCAGAGGGAACATTCACAGAGTAAAAGATACACAACAAACTTAGTCATTCACACAAAAGCACATAAACAAACAGCATCAGAAACAATTAGATCATCGCTAAAGGTATATTTGGTTGGAAGTAAAGTGCAAAAACTGTTTTGAAGAAACTTTGCAGACAGTTTACAATTTCACTTAGCAGACTCTTTTATCCAAAGTTTGTCTCACTTGCTGAACCAGAGATTTCCCAGCTATATGTCTCGCCATAACTGGCTACTTGTGTGATTTCCCTTGATGCCAGAACATATTAAAAGTAGATCCCTCATTCTGTCACTTGAAGCCAAACACCACCCTCAATCCTGAGACACCCTTAGTTTCCACTCTGTCTGGCGAAGCACAGCTATTTTATCCCTGTCTTTCTGCTGAGGCATTTCAGACGTATTATCGCTCTTCACTGCCACTTACACGAGGCTTTCAAAATGCCAACTTTCAATGTCACCTCCAAAAGGTAACACCAAGATTAATGGCCATTCCTGCTTTCCTCCCCGACAAGAAGGCCTTCAGAAAAAATGGCCGTTGTCACCACTCCCCTTGCTGTCGCAGTCACTGACCAAACAGGAGACACATCACACTGAAACAGTCAGATTTTAGACTCATTATTTACAAGAATTAACTCGCCATCTGCAAAAACTTTGTCTCCAAGTCCACAAAGTTGCCTCAAGAAATTACTGTTCTCTTTATCATCTCTTTGAATATGCTCATCACCACCCTGACTCATTCTCACACATGCAAAGAATAGAGTGTGACTGTCTTCTCTCGTGCCTTTTGGGTTTTTTTGTCTTGTGTGTCTGTGTGCGTGTGTGCGTGTGTTTGTGAGCGAACGCCCACGCTTGTCTGTCTGTGTGCGTATGAATTTGCCTGAGCTGTTGTGTTGTTCCCACACCAACTCTCCGCTACACACATCAAGCAGCCCACAGAGTTTTGTCAATATCACTGGCTAGACTCTCCAACAACAAGCCCAATCCTCTCCGCTTATCTAGTGGCTCCACACACAGCGGCATTGTCTGTAATGACACACCAGTCCTATCTCCATGATAGACCTTAATGCATCCTGACATCAGCACAGGGCTTGAACAATCTACTTATTAATGCAAGACACTGCGGGTCGTCAACAGCGGCTCGTACAGGGGGATTTTGGCACCGTCACCTCATGATTTCAATTGACTAATGATCCTCATCCCACCCGAGTGGTGTCAGCCAGATTACGCTTAGTCAGGTAGCTGCTATGCCGTCACACTGTCTCTAAAAATTTACTTACACTATGATTTTCTAATTGCAGTGGAGGTGTGAGGGAAGTGAGTGAATGTTTTGTTAGTGAGAGTGGAGAGGAGGTGTGGAGCGTGTAAAAGAATAAAGTGTGGACGTGTGAGCAATGTCTTAAGTTAACTCATTTGTTGGCTGTAAAAAAAAAAAGTGTCTCATTTCAACAGCAAAATAATGAATAAGCATTTTTCATAGCAACATGGACAAACTACTTTCTCTGAAGAATGTGTAAGAATGAAGGAGTGTAGGTGCAAGGCTCTTGGAAATCAATGAAATGAGTTAATGCCTTCACACTGACTTCAAACCACAGATCTGAGCTTCACTTCCACTAGAGCTGCAACCATTAGTCAATTATTAATCAACTATTAAATTAATTGCTATACCAACTATTTTGATAATTGATTATTCATTTTTCATCATTTTCTAATAAAAAATGCCCAGATTCAAAAGTGAACATTTTCAGGTTTTTTTACTCCTCTTCCAACTGAATATCTTCGGGTTGTGGTCTAAACGAGACATTTAAAGACGTCACCCTGGACTTCGGAACAGTGATAAACATTTTACATCTTTTTCTGACATTTTATGGACCAAACAACTAATCGATTAATCAAGAAACTAATCAACAGATTAATCGGCAAAGAAAATAATTTTTTTTGCAGTCCCAAATTACACCTACTGCAAATTGTTTTAAAATGCTAAAAAGTGGGTAAGGGATTGAGGAGGGAGGTGGGGTGGGGGTGGACATGACAACCATAACAGCAGCTATATAGAGCTGCTAGTCAGCGCATTATAGTTTCAGTTAGTTAGTTTAGTTAGTTTTATATTTTTCCCAGTGGCCATAGTGGTATTGCAGTGAAAATTCCCCAAAAGGCCAAAAAATAGTTGTCCCCATAGGCCACCATTATTCATATATATATATATATAGTTTTTCAGTCTCTATAAGACACATTCATGGCCCTTTGTAAAAGTTTCCGATCAGTAGGTTATCTGGAGTGTCAGTACGTAGCCATCACCCTATTGTTTATCATGAGATCATCAATCGAGGGAAAGAATGCAATCCAGTGCTCCTACAGCAGCAAAACGTTCAAAAATGGTTACCACACACATATACATATACACCATTAAGCTGATGCTTCACATTTTGTTATGAATCCCTATTTCATATTCTGAAATGCTACTCTTGTTCACAGAGGAAATTATAAAAGAGGAGAAGTTTACGGAAGTGATATGCTAAAGTTAGATGCTACTACTTTGTGCAGATCCTTTGTAACAGACAGCCAGTCAACATACTCTTTTATTAGAAGCTGTTCGTTTGAATGCTCACAGTCACAGGAACAGTAGCTGGAGGTAAAAATCAGGAATTTAGTTATCCTCAGTTTTCATCTTTAATAGAAGATGATCCTGACAGACTTGTCTGCCAAAGGCAGATTTTACCCAATACCCATTGTTTGTTTCAGACAGTTGATATAATAATGTTAATATTTAAAAGCACTCTACAATATGAAGACAAATACTGGCTCTGAAGTGAGTAGAAATACAATGGTGACAATAATAATATAATTAGAAATTGTTATAAACAATTTTGAGGAGTCCAAGAGATAAAAATGAGTTTTAAGTAGAGGTTTGCTCTAAAAAAAGGATAATGATTCACGACTCAAAGTTTTAACGCGATACCCACGAAGAACAAAGTGCACAGCATAATGAACTACTTAGTTTGCTGTTCTCCATGATCACAATCTATGTAAAAGAAATACTTGAAAACTAAACAAGGTGAATGCATAAAAAGGGAGAAATAAAATAATAATATTAAAACTACAGAGCATTGTGTGAGATTCTCATGCAGAGAGTTCCTGATAGGACTGATGGGACATACAGCAAAGGCAGCCCTCAGGGAGGAGGTAGGATACAAGGACCACTATAAAGGCTCTTCAGAGTATACCACACTACTTGTAGGCTCATACAGGGTGAAGGAAAAATCAGCCTGAAAGCTTCAAATCAGTAAAATCTTAAAATGGATTGACATGCAGACAATGAAGGACAGTAAAGACAAGGGTAATGTGCCTTCTCTTTGGAGCGTAAAGAAGTCCAGCACATGACCAGAATCAATCCTCGAGGACACAAAAGCATAAATGGTCTTCTCCCCAGGTCTACAAATACAATGAAAGACCTAGCTTCAGAGTTCATCGTCCAAAATGATGTATTTCAGGCTTCAAATTTGTTGATAGGCTGCCCAAACTAGATATTAGATGACCAACAATGGTAGTGCAGGGACTGTGAAGAGGAGTTATAAAGATATTGAACTTAATATGCTGAAAATGTTGAATACCTTGGAGAGATATGACATAATGCAGGGCATGTCTATAAGATCAGGCTTAACTTTGACATTGAGCTGTCATTCTCATTGCACTGGAAGTCTGTCTATGGATAGAAAATTATAAGGGACCCAAGACAAACCCTTGTGGAACCCCATGAGAGTAACTAGAAGAGGCCACAATTATTTTTGAGTTTCTGAAATTCAAAGATTCAAGTTTATCTCACCTAGTGATTATAGGTCAGCAAAACTATTTTATCTTATTTCAGAACTTTCAAAGAGTTTGAGCTGGGGCCAAAGCTCGAAAATCTATTGCAGTAAGCTGCCTTAAAAATTTAAGCTTGTAGAAAAGTATCTATCCTAGTGGTTTGACTTTTGAAAACTAGAGCCAATCAAAATGTGGGACATCATATCAGTATGTGGGGCGGTGGGACACGGGATAAAAAGTAGCACAGCTGGTCACCCTAGGGTAAGAAAATCAGAGGCAGAGAAGTGCAGGTCAAGAAGTTAGAGATCTTTTACCTGTATGTGAAGTCTCTGTTAATACCTCTGGACTCCTCTTTGTTCTCTGTCTAACCTCGATCTGATGTGTGTGTGTGTCTGCAGATTAACCCCGGCGAGGTGGAGGCTCTTCTTTCTCGGCTGCCCTGCACTTTCAGACAGGAGCTGACTGGTGTCGGAGCCAGTCTGGAGAAACGCTGGAACTTCTGTGGCTTTCAGGGCATCAAGAGCACATAGACTCTGTTGGTGACACTGTTGGGACATGGAAGGCACGACAGGCAACACAGGAACACTGTAGAGATGTGAGAGACACAGTATAAAGCCCACAAATATCAAAGACGGTGGACTGTACCTGACTGTACAAAGACACAGAAGACTGAGCTCTGTTCAGGAAGAAATATTACATGAGCATTTCAAGGACTCTGTGTAGGCGGCAGAGACGGAAAAACGCAGAATTTCCATGGTTACGCGAATGTTGACACCAAACCACGGTGACAAAGTCTTCATGAGGTTCAAGTCTCAGTTTCTCGGTGTCTGCTAAATATTTTTAGACATAATGACTCTATGAGAGTCAAAGATGAGCACCAATTCCTGCAGTCACTGGATTATTATGTAGTTATCGCCCACATGGGCAGGGCATTGTACTTTCGGAGCCTGCAGTTGGCTCTGTATGGTGTTAGTGTGGGCCAGGACTACAGGGCTAACTAACCAAGGAGGCTAATCAGGGTCTAACTGAACACTTCAAACCTCCGAACCCTCCGGCCCTCCCTCTCTTCTCTTTTTGCTGTTCTTGGTTTGTAACATAGATCAAAAATGGATATATTTCTTCATTTTCTGTAAAGGCTGTTAACAGTTGCATAGAATCATTTGTTGTAATACACTGTAAATGCTTGGATGATATTTTTGATTATAAAAAGACGTTTTGAGTATATAAATATGTTTGAGTTCATTTTTATATATCTGATGTGTGGAGAGGCTCATTGGACAAACACCAATTACAAATAAGTCGGGACGCTGTGTAAAAGGTAAATAAAAACAGAATGCAATGAGTTGTAAATACTTTTCAACCTATATTCAATTGAATACAGTACAAAGACAAGATATTTAATGTTCAAACTCATAAACGTGATTGGTTTTTTTTGTTAATTTACACTCATTCTGAATTTGATGCCTGCAACCCGTTCCAAAAAAGTAGGGACAGGAGCATGTTTACCACTGTGATACATCACCTTTTCTTTTAACAACACTGTGTCACTGTGTCTGAATGTGTCTTGGCATTGTCTTGCTGAAACAAGCAGCCTCGTCTCTGAAAAAAATGTCATCTGGATGGTAGCATATTCAATGTTGGTTTTCAGCCTCGCCAAATTACATGTAGAGATTTCTTCGGATTCTCTGAATCTTTAACGCTATTATGGATTGCAGATCCTGAATCCTGAAATTCCTTGAAGTTGTGTGTTGAGAAATGTTGTTCTTAAACTGTTAGACTATTTGCCCACACAGTTTTTCACGAAGTGGTGAACCTCACCCCATCCATGCTTGTGGACGACAGAGCCTTTCGAGGATGCCTCTGTAATACGCAATCATGACGCTGTCACTGTTACCTATTAACCTGTTGAATGTTCCAAATAGGTGTTTTTTGAGCGTTCCACAGCTTCACAGTCTTTTGTTGTCCCTGTCCCAAGTTTTCTGAAACATGTTATAGGCATCAAATTCAGAATGAGTGAATATTTACAAAAAAAACAATAACGTTTATCAGTTTGAACATTAAATATCTCATCTTTGTGCTGTATGCAATTGAATGGAGTAGTCGAAAAATATTTGTAAATTATTGTCCTCTGTTTTTATTTATGTTTTACACAACGTGCAAACTTTTTTGGAATTGAGTTTTGTTAAATAAATGTGTGCGTGTGTGTGTGAGTGTAATTCTAGTGCAGTTGTACAAACATTTTTAAGCCTGCCAACCTTTACTGTTAGTCCTGAGAGACACACACACACACACACACGCACCTGCACAAGACAAGTTGTCTACTTCTAAGACTTTGTGTCCATTCTAGCTTGAAGGGCATTATTTTTTTCTGTGCTCTACCTTTTTTTGTTCTTACAATAGCTGTACTCAAGGCCGGTTTTTGAACCTTACACAAGGGCATTTGAGTCTTTCAAAAGCCAATTAAGGTTGGCTCTCAGCCTGGCTAAAGACATAGCACAGCAGCATCACACTTAACTTGGAAACACACCTAGGGGATCGTGTTAATGATGTTTAATTGGTGAGGCAGTTGTGTGTGTGCTGCTGCCGCCACAGTGTGCACACAAAATATTTGTGTGTGTGTGCGTGCGCGGGCTTCTTGCCTGGATCCATATATTAAGCGGTTATACAACACTCTACAGAGAGGAGTTTTCTTCTCCATCTTCGCCAGATAGAGAGCGCTTGCCGCCAGGACTGAAGGTTCCTCCCAAAAGCCCAGTCAAGCATTCTTAATGCTCCTCCACTGGGCTATTTGGCGGCGTGCTCTCTTTCTCTGTTGTTCTGAGAAACAAAGGTTTATTATTACACATGATTTGCTCTCATCGGCCTCCTCCATCTCCTACAGGCATTGCATTTGAAAAATTAGCGTTCATGCACTTGTCAGCATACTAGTACCTTGTACCTGAATTAATAATAGGGAATGAGTATGTTTTGCCTACAAACTCCAACAAGGCTTCCTTTCCTCATGCACATATCCATTATTAACAGCACTGGTTTGAAAGGGAAGAAGGTTCCGTGGGTGAAAAGTAAACTATCTGTCGTAGGAGTGGAGTTGTTTGCATGTTAAATACAGTTTGTGACCTCCAGCCCACTTAGTTTTTAGGCTTCTGTCAAGCATGATTAGGAAAGAGAATGAATGCTGGTGCAGAAATCTAGTGCATGGTTTTTTTATGCCTCTGCACTGGCGGCAGCCATGGCTGGAGGCATTATGTTTTCTGCTTGTCCGTCCGTCTGTCCTCATGTCCATCCGTGCATCTGTCCCATTCTTGTGAACCTGATATCTCAAAAACGCCTAGATGTCTCAATAGCACTACAGGCCAGATGAAAAATGTGTATTTTTGATTTTGAGGTGAATTATACCTTTAATAATCCTTATGCTAATTATGACAAAATTTTACACAAATGTCTAACGGGATAAAATAATGAGGTGATGACATTTTATATCCAAAAAGGTCAAATTCACTGTGAGATCATAATGTTCAGCCTCTGTCAGTCCTCTGTCCTCTGTAAAAAATAGTCTCTAAATGAAGACAGCTTGTTTCTCACTTGAAATTATTCACTTGAATCATACATGTCAGTCACCAAAATTACACCATTATTTAATTCCGTCAAAGTCTTCACTGCATTTATCGTGAGGATATGTCTTGACTAGTTGGCGGAGACATAAAGCAGTGAGGAGTTATATATGTGGTCACGAGCAGAGATCACGTCTGACTCTCTCTTCTTATGAGACATTTTCTAGTTATTTGTTTTGACGATGATGTTATTGATAGATGAGGAACTGCACATCCACACGTTTCAGCTTCTGCCTGCCTGATGGTGCACTTGGGATCAGGAGAGATGTAGAGTCGAGCGGAGTTTTGCATCACTACACTTCCTCTCCTCCACACTGTAAGTCTTGATCTGTGCAGAACATCCCTGATGACAGACTCAAGCTCTGCACACCTCGCACCAGCCTTTCCTCTCTCACTCGTTAGGCTTCTCTCTTGCTCTCCTTGACATAAACAAAACACTAATATGGTGCATTCTTCTCTTTCAGAGGCTGCTTTCTGTCTAGCGTTTCCCTCCCAACTGAGCTGCCATTCCTACGCACTGATTGACTGGAGGCACTCGCAATTTATCTCTTTTACAGCTGTTTGTGTGAGTGAGCCAGCATACATGCACAACCGTGCTTGTGGTTGTGCATCAGGTTCTCAGGCATCACACGAGGAGGTAAACACAGACTAATTAAATCCAGCAGCAGTCCCTGGTGAATGCCGTTCTCCGTTCACTGTTGTCTTCTCGTTGCTGTGACACAGCGAGGAGCCTCCTCATTAATTCAATTCAAGGTGTGTGCAAAAGAAAGCTTTTGAAGGGAGTGATTTAGCTCACCATCATTGACGACGCCGTAGGATGACTCCCACCTTGTGAGGGAGATGTTTGAAGATGTCCTTGGGCATCTGCTGATGTTAAGCTTCAGCAAATACTGAGCCTGAATTTTAAATTTAAGAGCTTTAGTGTCATTCTGGATGGATTTCTTAAAATGACTTCCTAAATCCATCTATAGATACTCACATCACGTTTAAGATAGGTATAATTGGACGTGAGGAGATAAGCAAGTTCTTTTGGGTGATATCATGATGCTCAAGATACCCTTAATTACCTTTTCCTCTCATGTTGCTTCCTGAAGGCATCCTCATCTACTTAATTATGATTATGGTCTCCCCTGAGCGAGCAGGTGAGAGGATGCTGGCAGCGGATTTGGTCCAAAATAAGATAAACAATCACACCAGAAAGTGGATTAGAAGAACAGCATCACTTCTGAATTTGTCCTCATGCACCAACAGGTTTAGTGTTTTGGTTGACACCACAGGCCAGTATTTTAACTTTTAATCTTGATCTGAATTATCCAGATTTTGTAATCCTTTTTTTTTTTGCCATCCCAGATAAAACTGATTTCCATAGAGGATTATTATGATCAAGATGCCTGAAGATCAGAATTACATTTTCTGGATAGGCCTCCATAGGCCTCAAAGTAACATTTCATTAACACAGATGTGAAAATGTTGGGAATGTCTTGCTGTATTAAAAAAATGTCAATCACAATCACATACTACTGCAGCGTAGCTCACTGACTGCCCAGTTGGTCCATCTGGTTGCAGTGCTGCAGGTCAGGATAATCTATTTGGGCCTTTGAACCTTCTGTTGTTCAGTGATATTATGAAGCATGCGGGCAACAGTTATGTTGCGTGCTTGCTGTGGGTTTACACGTAGGTAATCCAGGCATGCAAAGTGTCTTTTCAACACCCCATTTAAGTGTTCAATTGTGCTCCAAGAATAGTTAAATATGTGCTATGTGTGCTGCATGTTTCTACATCCACCTTGAATCCTTGCTAGATCTACCTTTGCAGTGGGATCAGGATCCTGAGTTTTAGGATCAAAACTATCCTAATCTGCACCTTGGAGACCCTAAAACATGGATCCCAGTTTTGCAGGATCAGGATCACATCTCTTGGGGCCAGTATTTCAATACCTTTAGTATAGATCTGCTACAAAACTGGGATACTGATTTGGTAATCTAACCATACCCAGAATCCAGTTCAAATGTTGTTTTGGGGTAGAAAATAGGACAGTTTTGATGTCTAATAATCAGGATAAGTGTGGATATAGAGACAGCACATATTTAATAATTCTTGGAAGAACAAGGAGCACATTTAAATACGTGGGTGTTGAAAAGGGAACCACACACACTACTACAATGAGCATGCAACATATTTCTCACCTGCATCATGCTTCATCATCATGTGTCTAGATGGGAACCCTTGATTTGAGAAACACTTGCAAGATTAAACTGCATTGTGCATGTTGCACAAATAAATTGTTTTACAGTGTATGGGTTAACCTGATCACTCTTGCGAGATCTGTTACAGGTCTGGAGTTCTCTTCTAGACACAAGCTCATAATGTTGCTTAACAATGCAAAGTTCTTCACTGTGATGGAAGGGATCATTATTCAAAGCCCCAAATAAATGGTCCTGATACAACACTGGCAGTACTGCAACCAGATGGACCAGATGGACAGTCCGTGAGCTTTGCTCTTGTTTGACATTTTTTTGTAATCCAGCAAGACATTTCAACAGTAGTGGGGCTGTCAGGGCCATCAGGTCCTTCTCTGCTGGCCTTGTCAAAATCAAAATCATATATTTTTTCACAGTTACATTAATGTGTGTCTGAATGTGACTGAATTCAATTATTTTTTTCAGTAAACTAGTATAACATACCCAAAACGAATATGGTTATTTTTGTTGTGGTTTCACACGACCGAGGTAATTGTCGAGTATAATGGACGGTCAGACGCTTAGCTTTGACTCCATGCCTCCATACTTTATTGCACCTTCAAATGTACCGCGTAACATACACAGAGACTGTTCACAGGGCTCCCCCTTATTATATCACTCCGCCCCCCGCATTACTGACTTCAAAGCATCTGTATAAGTGCACGGCACTATATACTACAATTTTCTTGTGAGGCGGAGCTGGGATTTCCTGTATATCTGAATGCCGCCTAAACGCATCACAGCTCCGTGGACTAGCACTAGCATTATCACTATTCTTTCGTAGTAGTAGTGCTGGTAGGTCAGGGCCGCCTTGGGGTTGTGAACGATCACCCCTTCTGTTGCAGAAAGGAAGTCTGGGTGGTTCATTAATAGTATGAAGCACAGTGCAGGGTAGAATTATACTGCATGATTGCTGTGGGTTTTAAACACCCCATTTATTCGTAGTTGTGCTCCTAGTTCTTCCAAGAATTGTTTTTAAAATGTGCCTGTGTCCTGGATGTCTCGATATCCACCTAAAATTCATGCTGAATCCACCCTGCGGTCCAGTATTTCAAAACCTAGATTAGGATTATCCGGATAGGATTAAATCTCAAAATGGGGTATTTCAAAACCAGGATATGTGATTCTGATCCTACAAATCTGGGATACAGATTTGGTAATCCAATCCTACCCAGAATCCAGTTCAAATGTTGTTTTGGGGTATTTCAAAACTCTAAGATGGAAAATAGGATAGTTTTGATGTCTAAAAATCAGGATAATCCTGATCCTACTTGAAAGGAGGTTTCAGCATGGATTCAAGGTCTATATAACGGCATGTGGCACACATGGCACACCATTCTTATATTCAGTGCTTGCATATTAAAGTAACCTTGATCAGCCAATATACATATCAAGATATGGCCAAGACAGTAACATTTCTATATGAAACTATTGACCAATAAACCAGTATTTTCAATTATAACATAAAAAAACACAATTTCACATTTCTTCCTTTGAAAGTGCAGTGTGCAAAATATCTCTTGTCTGTATTGTGCTTCATAACATCACTGACAAACGCAAGTTTCCTATTTGCGGTGGGATGATAATTAACAGCCCCAAATAAATGTCCCTGACATACAACTGGCAGCACTGGACCAGCCAAGCTCTTTTGATCAATAGTAGAATGCTGACAAAACAGTTGTATTTAACTTTTTTAATCTAGTGTGACTTTTAATTAAAGTCTGTGTAAAGGAAAAAGGGAGTTTTTCTTCTGAACACATTATACATGTTGGAATATAGCTGCTGCAAACATCCACGTCGTACTGAATTGTGGAGTCGGACCATTAAACTGTTGTTGGCGATTTCTGTACTCAGGATTATTTGGGCGGACCTGAAACATGGGGTGGTGACGTGGTCATGGCATGGTCTCCCAGCACTGTATGAGCCCCACAAACCCACAACACACAAACGTCACCTTCCTAATGGTCAGCTACAAATGAACCTCAGTGAGTCCAAATCAGCCCAGCAGCTCACTTCAGCTCACTTCAGTTCCAACAACCCATTACAGAAGAAAAATTAAAAACATCGTGTCACTGTCCAGACATGTCCGGACGTGTCCCATAAAGCTGCTAGACAGAGCGTCCATTTTTCAGGTCGTTTGCAGGTCATAGCGGTGCGTGACACTGAGATCTAGATTAAAGGTCTTGAAATACTGGCCTCAGATAGATCACTATATATCCAGATCTTAACTGGTTCAAAAAGCTCAGTGACATGAGGTGGTGAGTCAACAGCTCCTCCTATTGAGTACAGCAGCAGCTACACCTTACACCACTTTTTTTTTTCAGCCCATGGTCCAGCAAAAGGGGTGATTTGCATTGACAGCCGGTGTATGGCCACAGTGCTGGGGGACATGTTCATGCTGGTTTCTTTCTCAATAAAAGCCTCACAATCCTCATTAATTTATGTATGCATAAAAGCTCCTAAAATTTACTATTTCCAGGGTGCCAGTGCTGCAGTACAGAGATGCATTACAGCTCCAGAAACGCGCGCCTGCAGGCTCTTGGAATGACATCTTAGAAACCAAAAACTATGGAATATTAAAACTAGAACTAAAGAGATTTCTATTTCTTTGAGGATTATTAGTTTGGCAGGTAGCAAATCATGTTTTGTAGAATGTTTTTTGTTTACTGCATTTTGGTATGCACAGAGAATTGCATGCACTTTTAGCCTCAATGAATGGCAAGTGTCGGAATAATTGCTTTACACTGCTCTCTGGGGTGTCTGGGCACAGGATATTAAGCTGTGAATTTCAGAGGAGTATGACACATAATGCATCACTGTTTCCACCCAAACTGTGTGTCTCCTTCCTTCTCTCTCGTAAACATAGATCTTCACACAAAGTGCAACAGAGGAAAGCACAGCAGTGGATGCCCACGAGGTATTTGCACCCACTAAGCAGGCTCTGCCACATCAAAAACTCTAACCCTACAGGTGAGTGGAAGGGTATGGAGGGGAATCATTAGTCTTTCTCTGTACTTTGGGAAATGTATTCACAGGATTCTTCTAAAATTCTTTTCCGTTTAACACTGTTCACTGGTAAGAACCTGTCTTAGCCAAAGATTCTACCACCGTTAGGTCCAGAATTGATATTTCTGGCCTATTAGTTGGTGAAACCAGTGGGCCTGATCAGTGTGTTTGATCCTAAATGCCAGCGCAGTGAAGCTCATGCCAGGTTAGATGGGATAGTGAGAGTCTCTCCTAATGAGCGATGGCCACTCTTCATGCTGTTATGAATCGAGTGACCTTTACCAAAGAAGAATTGCTTTGTGCCGACAGCAATTATCTGCACAGGGGAAACTTATTTGAGAAAAGTTTATTTTTAGACATGTGAAGCGCTTTGGTTGGCACCGGTTCTTTGACATGTTCTCCAGCGTATAAGTTCTGTCCTTAAACACTGATTTTAAGTATTTATTATGTTTGGCAGCAGAGCTGGCAGAGCATCCCCATGTGATCTTTTCATTTAAGTGGTTGATTTTCAATAAAGTTCTCGTTGAACTGCAAACAGCTGAAGACCTGCAGGGATGCCTGGCACCATAGGAGGTTATGAGGGAGTCCTGTGTGCCTGAGGGACACATTCACAGTAACAAAACCAGGTCAAGATGAGACTATGTGATAATCCTTCATCAATCCCACAATGGGGAAGTTTGCGGTGTTACAGCAGTGAAAGGTAACAGCAACATAACTTACCGAAACATAAATTACATGCAACAAATAATAAATAAATAGGTGAAAATATAAAAAGTAGTATATACAATCCCAATTCCAAGAAAGTTGTGACATTGTGTAAAACAAGTAAAAACAGAATAAAAGATTTGCAAAAACTTATTCAGTTGAATACAGTACAAAGATAGATATTTAAAGTTCAGACTGATTAACTTTAGAGTGTTTTGTAAATATACACTCATTCTGATACCTGCAAAAAATTTGTGACAGGATCATGTTCACTGCTGTGATACATCACGTTTTCTTTTAACAACACTCACTAAATGCCTGGGAACTGAGGACACTGATTATTAAACTTTTGAAAGTGAAATTATTTCCCATTCTTGCTTGATACATGACTTCAGGTGCTCAACAGTCTGGGGGTCTCTGTTATTGTATTTTGTGCTTCATAATGCACCACACATTTTCAGTGGGAGACAGGTCTGGACTGCAGGCAGGTCAGTCTAGTACCTGAACTTTTTTACTAAGAAGCCAGACTGTTCTAACAGATGCACAATGTGTCTCAGCATTGTCTTGCTGAAATAAGCAGGGACATCTCTGACAAGGATGTCATCTGGATGGCCTGTGTGCATTAATGGGGCCTTCACAGTTGTGTCAGTTAGCCATGATGCCACGGGCACTAACACAACCCCATAACATCACAGACGCTGGCTTTTGTTAGTGCTTATAATAAGGG
>JAJHUR010130463.1:2624-58471 GCA_027495735.1 Lutjanus campechanus | reverse complement strand
ACTCATATATTGACTAAAAGACTAAAAACACCTTCATAAGTTACATTAGGAGTAACTAAAGTATCGTCAATAATATTTCAGCTTTTGAAGAGAGAATCAATCAAATTTAAAATGATTTTACACGACACATACAACAATAACTATTCCTTCATCATCAAATGATTCTGGCACCTATATTCTTCTACTTCTACTCTTCATTTTCACACGGGGTACGATTGCTTCATACCGTGCCAGAGTATGATGAGATGGGCCCATGCTGCCCACAAACATCTGTTCTGGAGGAGACAGGCGGTGCTGACAGATGCCTTTGCTGCATGCTCTCACTGAGTGTCACTTGCATTCATACATAAGGTGAGAAACAGAGCAGTTGTTGACGAGAATATTCTTCTTTGATTTCCACAATGTTTTTGAAAAAGTGTGAACTAGCTATGTTTCAGAGACTCCGTTAGGAGATTGAACCATGGGCGGTGCCAGTGGATCCAGCCCAGTGCATGCGCTCAGTGCATGCGCTCGTTAAGTGACTGCAGTCAATTAAGAAGCAAGCCAGTGCTGAAGAGGACAGAAGCTCAATAGAGAAAAGGAAGCTGAAGGGAGTTTGGAGGACTGTGCTGCTAGTTTAGCAAGTGTTTCCCTTGGAGTACCTGTGTGCGTGAGTGAAATTTAAACCACACCCGTGCTCAATCCCCATATTTACCATTAAAACTGGTAAAGGAAAGTTCTGTGTCTTCTGTGTCTGATCAACACACCGTGGCGACGGCTATCACACCTGAACCACCTAGTCTCACCAACAAGCTACCTAACCAGTGATAGATGTTGTGTTATTGTAATGGCAGTGACCACAGCACACATAAGGCAGTCCACTTCCGTATTTTGGTCCAGTTGCTTTCACACCCAGTGCAGACTGCGCCCGACAGACCACCTTTTCAAACGGACCGTGCCCCAGCAAGGTATTCAGTGTTCACACTTATGAAATGAACTGGACTTTGGGGTCCAGTGTGCTCAGATCCCTGCCCAGGTCCCTAGTGTGAGACCCCCCCTAAATCTCTGACTAAGCGACCTCAAATTAGATAATGAATTTTAAACACCGATTCCACATCACATATAAAGGGAAATTTGTTTGAGCTTCATATTTGAAGCTTTATAACACTTTAACTGAACAAAATATTAACACATGGCTGCACCTTTGCATTTAATGGATAATTTCAGATGTGTAGTCCAACATTTTAAATCTTTTAACCTGTTATTAAGAGGACTAGTGTGTAGGATTTAGTGGCATCTACCTGTGAGCTTGTAGATAGCAACCAACTGAATATACCTCGTCTCACCCTCCCCTTCCAAATGTGTAGGAGACATGGTGGACATGAATCTAGCTAAAAACACTTAAGGTCTCATCTAGAGACAGTGTTTGATCTGTCCATTCTGTACAACATGGCAGCCTCCATGGAAGAGGTCCCATGCCCTCTATACGTATAAAATTAACGAAAACACAATAATCCTCATTTTCAGGTGATTATACACCTATGAAAACATATTCATGAATATTATATTTCATCTTTGCAATATTCTGCCAACAGGTCCCCCTAACTCTTACACCCTGGACCTTCAAGCCCAACATTTTGTATTTTTTAAACCTTGGGATCTGCAGCTTAACTGTCTACATATAACATGGTTGTTGGTTGGTGTACCCAGCAAAGGTCTGTGTGGTTAATTTGTGGCAAGTTGATTTTCTCTGCCAAGAAACAAAATGTTTTCAAAAACAAAGTGCAAAAGGTGGAAACATAACAGAAGTGACCACAGCATGCTACACTGGTCGTGTCCCGGTGCAGGACACGCTGGTTTCACTAAACTTGCTCATGTTTCTGGTCTGGAGAGCAGCTACTGTGTGTGAGCATGCGATGTAATAATTCCTGTCAGATGGCTCATAGAGCGAGTCGTAACCGAGGGCTGAAGGATGAAACAGATGGTTTTGCGGAAACAGAGGAAGAAAACAGCAAAAACACTCTCCTTGTTTTTAAAGTGAGTGCAACTGACTCACAGATCTGTCCCGTGTGGAAAAAGACTCCACATACTTTCCACTTGTGAAACAGCGCCAAACTGTGGAGCATCACAACACGGGACAGTTTCGAGCTGCAGAATCCTTAAAGGAGTGCAACTTCCATATTCACTGATGTTATACAACACTTTTAAATATGCACTTATGCAGTAAAAGGGGAGTAACTGGTGTAAAAGAACGTATAAATATTTGTGAACAAAAGAGACGTTCAGTTCCTACTTGATTGGTGTATTTGGGCCATGACTTTATTTCCTGGGCTGTTAGGTCTCACTATCAGATTTATGAGCTGTCTCTGTCGAAGCCTCTGGAAGGCTGCCTGGCTTATATCAAAGTGAACAACCTCATCTCGTCTTCTCTCCTTCTCTGTTTTCCATACGTAACATCCATATTTTAACAAAGATTTATCCCCACTCTGGCTTTTGTCACAGTGATTTCTTTGTTTACGCTCAGTTTGAGTGATTTAGTGAAGTAAAAACCTGATCTGATAAATCCTTGAGAACTGGAACTGACATTACTGTAGAGCATTTTTATGATGCAACGTTTTGGATTTGGTTTTTACTACTTTTTCAGGTTGTCTTGATTTTTTCCATTTACTTCAAAACAACATTCAAAATTGCTGGAGTTAGTCAATCAGTTATACTTAACACAGCATCTGTATTTATTGCTGTCAAAGTTGCATTCTGTTAGCATGGGAAGGACAAGTTGCAAACTACAAGCAACAATAATGCATTTTTGACAATAATAAAAGCAAAATTATCTTCACTGGCATAGATTTAACAGCTTCTGCAAGTTTATTTTCACACTCTACTGTACTGTACTATACTGTAATTCATGGAAATCCCTAAAAACTGGTATGCAATTAAATGATAAACTGTGATGTAAAGCATTTGTAATTTTAAAAGTCAGTGGTTGTTAAGAAATGCACTTACAGTTTGCTCTCTGGCCAACTTACCACTATTATGTTTGTATAGTAAATATGAAGCTTCAGTCAACAGCTGGTTAACTTGGCGTATAAAGACTGGAAACAGGAGGAAACTGCGTAGCCAGCCTGGCCCATAAAAAAGTGACAAAATCCACCTCCCAACACTTTTAAAGCTCAATAATGAAGGCTTTGTTCAGATTACCAGCCCAAATCCATTTTTGGCAAGTCCAGATTGTAACCAGATTTATTTTAGAAAGTCTTGACAGCAAAAAACAAAACAAAAAAAACTCACATGAAATCTGATTTTTGCAACTTTGGATCAAAGCCACATTTGGAGGAGGTTTGAAATAACATTCGAATCATATTTCTACCGCTGCAACTCAGTCCAGAAACTCTGAACGCTCCAATCAGATTTCAAATGCCTTTTGCACCACTTGCAACACGACACACAACAAAAACATCAGAGTCAGAGTGATGGAAGTGCATCGGAGTGGCTGAGCAGAATCCATGCATGAGTTTTTCACCAACTGACAAGGAAATTATTTGAAGCGCAATTTTGATGGAGCACCATTTCTCATGCTCCAACATTTGAAAGCCATATCACACACAACTCCAGTCTTCTCACTTGCAAATAAAAGTGCAGACAGTCTTAAAGCACTGATTTGAGAAACAAACCTGATTTGCCTGCAGGCTGAACAAAGCCTAAAAGAGCACTCCACCAATTTAATATTTCATTTATGTAACATTTATGTATTTTGTTATATCAGGCATTCTTTTCTGTCATAACTTGGTGCCTTCATTACACCCATAATTCATGCAACTTGACAGCCAGCAGTTAGGTCAGCGATTCAGGTGTGTTATGCTAGTAGAAGCTAATATAGTCTTGAGCCGCTCGCTTCATGCACAGATGAAGAGCAGGCTACAGAGGTCTGGTAAAGCCATGTCTTTCAACGGGCTTGTTAGCATTTATTTTTTGAACAACAGCATCTTATTTCATTTGTTCCAACGAGGAGTGAGCGTATGCAGCAGCATGCAGTGGCCCAGACAAAAGGCGGTGCACACAGCATCTTTTTTTCAGACCCCTCCAACTTTTTTGCAGACATGAGTGCTTCTACAACATAGTTGATCATCTCTGAACTTTACAAAAAAGTGCTGCTGTCATCACTGACAGTTTTTTTTCCAGGAAACCAATCATATTAGATGGGGACACTTCACCCTGGTAACCAAGAAAATGGAGGAGAAGCTTGTTCTGTCCGTGTCTGTCTATATGTTACAGACGGAAACTATCATAAACAGAAAAGTCCATTTGTGGGAGCAGATCAACTGGACACTACATGTTGCTGCTTTTATCACCCTGTGTAGTTAAGTTTGTTGTTAGCTGTGTAGTCATCCCTCTGTTTACACAGCAAAAAAGTTAGCTACATAGGTAATGTCAATCATGATGTCAACCATAATGCAGTGTTTTTTTTCTCACCACATAATTACTTCATCCCAGCGTTCACCAGCTCTTTTCTGTAAGACTCCTAAATTCAATTCAATGTCATCAATTTTCTCACGCAACTCTCAGCAAGGAAACAAATAAGCCTTATCCCCAAACTGTTGAACTATTCCTTTAACTAAACAGAATAAGAACTTTACACTGTCACAGTCCTCAGAGATTCTCATTATCATGAATAAAACCTGTGTAGTTTGTGTGCTGCCAGTATTTAGCCAGTGAGTCGCGTGTTTGTGTTCCAGTGACTAAGAGAGATAAAAAACTGGTAAAAACAGCTGTTCTGTGTGGATTTCCTAACGCTTTTGTAATGCATGCCAAGCTGTAACACATGCAGAGCCTTGGGAGTGCTTGTTTTTAAGGTTTGGTTCTCCACCCTGGTTTCACCAAACTGTGGACGGGCAGTTTTAAGAGGGAGAGCCAGATGGCCACAGCTGGATGGAATAATTGGGGGAAGAAGTTGAGGATTTGGAGGGGGGGTGTCTGAATAGAGATAGAAAGGTGGAAAGAAAGTTGAGAGGGTTTAGAGGAGAGGCAGAAAGTTGGAGGGTAAAGTGGCTGGTTTATGTACAAATGTACAAGAAGGGTGGAGGGTGAGATGAGCAGCAGTGGGACCATGACTGTCTGTCTGTCACACCCATGTCTGGGTGTTTTCCTGGCTGCTGTTTCCCTCCAGCTTCTTGCCTGGAGCAGTAAAAGTGTCAGGATTTGCAGATTTTCAGTTAAAAGATGTACAGATGAATGCATTGTGCATCTGAATGCCTGAAAACATGACATTGATAACGTGCACTTATGCAGAAGTTCACACTACAAACAGGTCTGGCATGACTAGACAACAGTTGAGCAACATAATTTGAGCTTGTCAGCATTCTCGCTGCTCCTCGTCACCACTCAGGTCTGAATCAGTCTGAATTTTCTGCACAGGATGTGAAGAGCATCTGTCGGTCTGCTGACAACAAATGCCAGAGGTCGCCGGGAGCAGGCGGCCCGTGCGGAGACGGACACTCTGGCGAAGCATTTCCCAAGATTCCACAACACAGTGCTACAATAAAGAGTTACCGTGGAAACCAGATTGGGTGGGACGTTTGGGAGAGTGACAGCGGGGGTTTGACTTGACAAGTGAAGGGTACTGATGATGGTGGCGCTTCATCGCCTGAATTACATGTTGAGTCACACATGACACTCACACACCCTTGAGATGAGGTAACCTCAGTGTCAAGAGACAGGAAGAGGAGCAGAGGGACCAGAAAAAAATACTTTATCGTTCAACTCTTTAATCTACAAGTGATTTGCAGATCTGTTTAGGTCACAACTCTTCATAAGGAGAGTGCAAGTCAAGATGCAAGTAAAATTACACATCATTTGTACATTTTTTACTCCCAAAGCTGTGTTAACAGTGTTTTAGTGATTTCAGCATAGAGATAGAGAGTCCTTTCACTGAATAATTCAAGGAGTACAGAGCCTGCCTGACACTGGCGTATTTACTTTGTACTGTTTTGAGATTTTACTAAGCCAAAAACTGAGAACTTTGCTTTAAAGTCTCAGGTCGAGTCTTAATTTTGTGATACCTAAGTGGCAGAAAGACGTCTGACGCTAATGCTTTCTGAGTGGCAGCATTAGCATTCAATCAATATGAATTTCATGAAAAAACAAATGGGAAAGAGCTGTTGTGTGACTGACTGTACAAACTGATTCAACAAGAAATAGGAGTTATATTTTTACAAACTGCCCAGGGCAGGCAGAGTCCAGGCACTGAAACATAGATTTGCGGTTGGCATTTTGTTTCAGGTATGTTTGTTTTTTGGGTGAAATCGTACCTTAAGTTGTATAATCTGTCGAGTAACATTACCTATCAATTTAATATGTAGCATCTTTCATTTATATTCCATGTAACTGAGTGTTTTGTTCTACAAACCATCACATCGCATCCTCATTCCAGACATAACTGCAAGCACCCACGCTGTTGCATGTGAACATTTTGGCTACTTGGAAACAAAACATGAACACAACTCTAACATTATCACCTGATTAAGTTGATATGGCACATTTGTTGGCAAACAGTTGCCTATTTACACATCCAATAGACAAAAAGCAACAGTCCACCAGTCCTTATAGCTCTGTTTTGGTCTCCACCAACTCAACATTTCTGCCTCTTTAGCTTCTAAATGCTCCACTTTGTCTGTCTCCCATTCTGTGCTGGGTGTGTAGGTTTTTTTTAAAGCTTTTTTTGCTGAAAACAGCCGCCTATTGCACTCGAAAACGACACAGATGAGAGAAGTAAGAGTGAACGTGAAAAGTAAAGTTCAAGACCATAAAATCAGCTATAGTGTTACATATGCAATATTTCTTCAACCCGATAACCATTTAATCAGAGTATCACCATTTTGATATATGTAAAATGGTTCCGCCCGCTGTGAAGCCACTAATCTGCCAGAAATTTAACAGAAGAAGAAGTGGTTCTGCCTGTTAAAACAATTTTTACAGACCGACATCATGTCCTGGGAACAATATTTGTGTAATGTCTGAGCTTTGTTAGAGCCCACCCTGAAGAGCCAAGGGTTGTCTACACTGGGAATCGAACCACAGGGAATCACAGCACAGTATCTGGTCAGCTAAAGGGCCAGGCACGCTCGCGAACGCGCAGCTGTATTTGTGTGTTACAGTCGTCCTGCCACACTAGAAGCATGTCCATGCATGCCAGGAGCGAGGCTCAACTGGGGGGATTTCGTGGCACTGGAGAGATCCAACCACTGCCACCAATGCACCGTCCAAGCTTGATTAGAGCCCACCACGAAGAGCCAAGGGTCATCTAGTCTGGGAATCAAATTGGGGATCTCTCGCACCACATGCAGCTGCAGTATTTGGGCCAGGCCCACTAGCGAGCGGTCATGCAGCTGTTTTCATGTGTTACATTTGCATTTCTGCCGTTCTTTGTAATCAAGCAGCAATCTCAGCAGCACATACTTCTCCTGCAATCTTTAGAGTGCAAGAGGACCTTTATAGCTCATCAAGAAACTTGTGCGCACTAATATTTTCCTATTGATTATCAGAGGTTTGCACCACCCCTAACGACCCAATTGAAAATGCTTGCAGTGTCACAAAACAACAAAGACGCTAAAATGATCCAAAAAGGGGAACTCGGATATTTCTCTGTGGGTTCATCCCTTTAAGTGACAACTTTCAGATACAAGCGATCATGTGCTTTGGATGTGCAATCTTAACTTTAAAAGACACTTTGTTGACTGGTGGAATATGAGTAAGTCTCCCACCTCTTCCACCTCTGATCCAAGAGCGGCACTCCCACTGCAAAGCTTTGTGAATGCTGACCTACGCCCTCCACCTCTGCAGACAGCTGTGTGTCCTCAGTTTGTTCACAGTTTATACCTCCACCAGTCAAACCCGACATTAGCTCTGCTGCCATTTCTAGGACGGCAGTCTTCCGTGACACTTCTCCTTCAATCAGTGACGTCGAAACCTCATCTGTGTCTTCACACCATGACACCAGGTGTAAATAAGCATGACCTTAACAGGGTAACACGTGTGTTTTTATCCTGTGTGTTTGTGTGAGAGAAGAAGATGGAGAGAGATGAAAAGGTGACATGGTCTGGGTGGAAGCGTACGCTGTGTGTTTCTTTAACCTGTGCCCTCACACACAGTCCACTGTAGTGAGTTCATTCAATGTGAAAGGACGAGATGTGCTTTTCCTGTGGGGTTAATTTCCCAGACTGCCCCTGTGATTTTAATAAGGCCAATGGGAAAAATAGTGGAAACAAGTCTGCATCTTGTTTACCCGCGGAAATGAAAAAATAGTCACTTTGTTAGTGTTGCAAACTGAGCTTCGCAGACGTACACAGAATTTGGGATCCATGTGAAAACGTCTGAGCCTTTTCCTGTTGTCACACCAACTGAGACTGATTGAAAGGCCACAATTCATCACGTTAATGAATTCCTGATTAGGCTGTCAGTGGGAAGGTGATGATATTCACACAGACAGGGCACAATTCCAAAGGACTTACGGTAAGCTCCAAAGGCAGCGAGGCAGAGAATCACTCTTCCCTGACCCTGGTCAGTCGTGTTACTCATAACACTGTTGGTGTGTGTCTGCGACGTGCGTTTGTGCTCGGCCGACCTTCGCAACAACCTGCCTGCCGCGTCATCTCTGACTGAGCAGGTTGTCCTCAAAAACTCCGGGAGGAAGGAGACAAAGAGGAGCTTTGAGTGGGCAGGACTTTCACTGGAGAGGTGAAACAGACCAGTCTGGATCCAAATATGTCAGCCAACAGTCAGACAAAACATATACAGGAAAACACAAAGATGCTGTTGTTGTTGATGGGGAAAAAAAAACTTTTATTCCATTCTGCAATAAAAGCTATTTGTGCCCAAAATGCTGAGCCAAGTTGGATCCTTGTCCTCACTGTTTTACTCGTGGTATTTTCCCCAAAACATTCAGCCTTAATGAGTGAGCATTATGTTCATTATGCTCTGTTTCACTATGTGTTTTATTAGACAAAAGGTTGTTGTCTCCAGATTACGGTAGGCTGACATGCACACAGCATACAACAGGTCAGAGCAGGCAGGGTCGCGGAGCAACAGAGTACAAGTACATACTAAAAACTGCTGGTTTATAAAATAACTCAAATTTAACCCAACCACTGGGCATCTATGGGACAAAACACATGCTGGATTGGTTTGAGAGACGACACATTTAACAACATGTAATAAAAAACATTTAATTTAATTGTTTGACAAAACAAGTTACACTTCACGTTTTTGTTGTTGTTAAAAAAAAACACTGTAAAACTAAACATTTTCTCCACAAGTGTGCCCATAAGTGTCAGTCACAGACTGTAATTTTTGGTTACTGCGGTGTGTCTGGTGTTAAAGGTGCGGAGGGTTCAGACAGAGCTCTGCACGGTCAAAATACGAAACTCTGCAGGCCTCCGCAAGTGATGCTGTCAGTTTCGAGTCTATGGTTGGCTACTGGTTGCTATGTTAGTTGGTTACTAAGGAAGCATCCTGTTTGCGCAAACTGACAGCTGGTGACCAGCATACACGGACTGACTGCGCTGCTGCTGCATTTGCCATAAAATGCCTTCCCTCTGCGGAGGGAATGGTCCTGCAACAAAGCAGGACAATGAAGTCAAGAGACCACCACAGACTAAACAGCAAAATTAAAAAGGCAACAAATAGTCTGTTTAGCAGCTAACAAGCAATCATTAGTTTGCTGGCTAGGATCCAATTTAAAAAAAAGAAGCTTTAGCTTGTGACCATAAACAACTCAGGATTATGACCCGACACAATCAACCCAGCAGTGTTTACAGAAACAACCTAGCACTTTTTTGAATGTCACTTAATAACGGTAAAATACAAAATAGCACAAAAAAACTGTATTCTGTTACAGTCTAAATTAGAGGTATTCTGAATACAGTTACTGTCTTTAGAAAATAGATTATTCAAAGGGATTACTTTATTTTCATTTTATTTGATCTAAAATTCATATGAGACGCATTTCCCATGAACAGATTAGAAGAAACGTTCAACAATTTGAGCGCTCACTGCACCTGCCAAACACAGCCAGAACACAAACAAACATAATAAGATTTTACCAACACATATGGTCAAAATGTTGCAACATTACAGCGCAGTATAAGCTCTGCTTACCATCAACTTGCTTTCTACATCCAAAGACTCCACGTCTAATTTGAAGACACATCTTGAGGTAACCTTAAATTATTTTTTCTCATGCTAGTGTGCACTGTCATGCTAATGAGAGTCTAACATTAAGGACATCATTGTACTTTTACCTGATCTTGATACTATTAGTGGTGCGCATAAGTTGCTCTATGTGACCTTAAGAGAAGAGTAAAGGGATCTCTTCACTGGGGTCATTCCAAAAGGCAAGTGTTAACTGCATTCAGTGATCCGGACAATGTAGGAGTATTCCAAAAGTAATCCAAAGCATTTAGAATAAGTTACTTAACTTGACTAAAGGAATGTTAAAAATTACATTGCAGGACATGTATTCAGTTCAAATTTGATTTAAAAGTAACCCTCTCAACTCTGAGAGCAGGGTATATTCCAGCTCTCCTGCCTGCCTCTTAAAACTCCTTCACATCACTGACATAAAGTAGACTTTCACTGTGTCGACCCCTCAGGGAAGCAGAATGTAGGTTTACGAGACCCTAGCAAGAGAAAAAATGAAATTCGGAGCTTGGCCTTCTCTCTGCCGTGTGTTTTTCTCATTGTCGGCACTCCCCCCTCTTTGTCTGCCAATGTGTACTTTTAAGGCCTAAAGACAAAACTATCTTCCTGCCAAAGCAGAAATCCTTTGTTGAAACTCACCCACTTTGTGCACCACAAACACACACACATATACAAACATGCGATTCACCCCTAAATATTTTCTGCAACTGAGCTCTGATGATGCAGACACACTTTCCAAACCAGTGAGAGGAAATGTCATTAACTGTGTACCTTGCTGTAAGCATCACCATTACTCACTCATTCCCGTCTAGACGACATGGACATGCCAGCTCACCTGGGGCTGTACAGAGGGGGACACCCACCTGCCTCTTCCCAGGTGAGGTCAGCCTGTTTTTGGAAACACATTGCATGACAAGCTCCACTATTAACATTAAATGATAGGGCCTGGTGGGAATTAATGATCAGCAGAGAGGACACAACCCCTGTCACCTGAGATGCAGGCGTAGGAACCGCAGTGCGGCTCGTTCCTGAACTGGTCTGCACTGTACCGACAGAAGCCAGCATGCAGAAGCACTCGTGCACAGACCACCGCACTCCCCTCAACACACACACACAGTCAGACACCTCCACAAATATACACATGCACAGAAATACACAGACACCTCAGCAAACACCGTCTGCAAAGTACGCCGGTGTTTGCTCTCAGTATGTGATCACCGCAGGTGTGGACTTGAGTCAGATTAGAGTCACAAATTCAATTACTTTAGACTGGACTTGACAATATATTTTTTTAAAAAGCTTTGCAACTAGACTTTGGACTTTAAAGTGACAGTTCACCCCAGAATTAAATTTTTCCACTGGCATTTAGTTCTTTATCCATGCTTTGGTGTGAGTTGGAGATATTAGACGAAGAGTTTTATGCTGTTTCATGTAGGAACTATTTTCTTTCCACCAAACAACAGCAGCCAACTGTATCAGAAGGAAGTGTGCATCTACTCACGGATGAGAGGCTTGTGACAGCACAGGATGTAAATTTTAATGCTGTCCTCCTTGACTGAGCTGTAACCTCTTGTCCACGAGCACCACAAGCCAAGTGCCATCTAGTTCCATCATACTGGAGAGAAGGAAGACATCTCTATGGCTGATATCTCCAAAACTCTGCAACTTACATCAAAATTATCCAGATGAATAATAGCACAACAAGTAAAAGGGAAAATATGTATTTTTTTATTTAGGGGCTAACTGTCCCTTTAACACCAATGACTTGTGACTTCACTTGGACTTGACCCTTTAACTTGAAAATACTTGATGCCTTACCCCAAGCTCAAAGATTTAAAAAGTATGTTATTTAAAGTGTGCCACAAATCAGTTAATTTCCTGGATCGACTAACTTAACATATTCATTCTTAGCAACTCCACACTTTATTCCCCAGATCCACTTTGTCTGAACCAATCTGACTGCATCCTATCAAGTTGCAGGAGAGAACCATGAAGAACTAACGTTACATTGCTGAGTTCCTCTTGGACAAAATTATACCAAAGATAATTTTGTTTGCAGCCAAAAATTGTGTGGTGGTCAACAAAAGACAAATGTCAGTATGCAAAAAGCCACAGGTCAAAAATAACAGATGGGGATGCATGACAGATGGAGACACAACAATTTACAACTTTATTTGACATTTAAAGTTGCACAAAGGTTGGTTAGTCGAGGCTCTGTTGCCAAAATGGATTTGCATTTGGCAAAGAGCACATTATGACAGGTTTCAGACTCTTTAGACTGTAACTTGGCAAGTTAATTTGTACGTACAAATCATCCATCATGTTGACAAATCAACAACAACAAATAAATCATTAGCGCTTTTGCTGTAAGCATTTAGCCGGCGGCTCACCTCATGGCCCAAACAAATATATCTGAATAACTGAATTAACATTATACACATGTGAGAACTATTCGACTATTGGCTTTGACTAAAGACTAGTCCACTAGGAAAATCTTTAGCCAGAGAAGCCCTAAAAATTTCACATGGTGATGCAACAACTTCCAATTTTGTCTGACATTTGAAGTTGCACAACGAACAGTAAGTTGAGGCTTTATTGTTAAAATGGTACAACATTCGACGAAGAGAATATAATGACTTGTTTAGGACTCAAAACTCAGAGGACTTGAGACTTGCATGTCTTGACTTGGGACTTGAGACTTACTTGTGACTTGCAAAACAATGACTTGGGCCCACCTCTAGTGATCACCTAAGGATATCGTAATGAAACATGAATTGAAGCGGTATCCGGTCCCCCCTGTCTTCGACTTTGCAGACACATTTGTGTTAGGATTCTGTTTTGACACAACTACTAGAAATGATTCACTGTGCCAATAGGAGCACAGCAGGGAGGCTTGATTCAGAGGAGAAAATGGTGGAGGAAGAGGCAGAGCCTCTGTGGATGAGTAGTCTTACTGTAGCTGCTGAGTGAAGCTTGGGTCACAGTTCACACCCAGACAATGATTCTACCGGTGGCTAACAGGAGGGATATAATAGCATTTCTCAGCATTGGTAGGGTGATGATGATGTTGTAACTATAAAGTATGACCTCTCCTGCAGAGACTGACAGGTACTAATATTACAAACCTAATGCCAGAGAAGAATGTTGATACTACACAATTCTGAAAAAACAATGGATTTGTTCAGTTTAAAATTTCTTTTAATTTATTTCCAACTTTTGTATTGTTGCATGGCAGCAACAGTATGATTAATGGTTACAGTTAATTAAAGGGCAACTGTTAATACAAGTCTATGACAGGACACAAACTCTAGTCTCCTGCACTACACGCCCATCCACCAGCCCCTTGCCTGGTTACATAAAGGGTACACTTTTTTCTGTCTAGAAGTTTGGAATTGGACATACTACATTGTGAGGTACAGAACAGTCTAATATGAACATACAGTACTTCTTATACCGGCATGGATATTAAGATAAAGAACAGTGATGTAACATTGGGGTAGAAAACCCCTGCGTCACATAAACCAAAACATTAGCAAAGCAGCACTTCATAACATTAGCACAGCAGGAGCGTCAGACAGGTCAAACTACCATGTTTGATTACAACTGTAAATGGTACAGCTAAAAATAAAAGAGTCTATACAGCACTACTAAACAGACTGTAAAACTGTATTAAACTCAGACACAACCCAGAGGTGGTTCAAGACAATTTTTCAGGAACTACTTTGTCTTATTTGTTCTTCAATGCTTCCAAGTAGGGAAATGATGTGTGGAGTTCCCCAAGACTCAACCCTTGGACCTCTTTTATTTATCATTTGCATGCTCCCATTAAACCAAATACTGCTAAATAAATATTTCAAAGAATCAGTGTGTAGGATTTAGTGGCATCTAGCATTGAGCTTGCAGAATGTAAACACCCAATCTCTCTGTCTGAGAGTTGTTTCTCTCCCCTTCCAAATGTCTAGGAGAACCTATGGTGGCCACAAAACGCAAAAGGCTGTATCTAGAGCCAGTGTTTGGTTTGTCTACTCTGGGCTACAGAGCCATGGTGGTGCAACAGAACGACCATGGAAGAGCTGTAGCTCATTCTAAGGTAACAAAACCACAATTTTTATTTAAATGTGATAATATACCAATACACTAGTGAAAACATACTTATGAATATTATATTCCATTTCTGCCACATTCTGCTGATAAATCCCTGTAAATCTTACATACTGGACTGCACCAACAAAATAGTTTTAACGCTACCCAGTACGACTGCATTACCATGTAATTGTGATATAAAATAATGCTGACTTGATGATCTCAGGCATGTTACAAGCCTCTGCTAGTTGATTTTATATTATATCTGGAGACAACTCAAAGAAAACTGGATTTACTGTACTGAGGAGAAGAGCAGTTCCCACACACTTAAAGCTTTATGGGTTGTTCACACATTGATGCCACATTACCCTGACTGAGAGTCTCTATAAACATACATTTTTCATTACTGAAACATTACATTACTGAACTCATTGGCTACCTGGATGCTAGAACGATAAACTAAAAAATTAATCGCGGGATTTGGGAAAATGTTAGCACAACTGTAGAATAATTGTGATTTGTAGTTAATTAGTTAAAACAAATAAAAGCTCTGAAATGGTTTGGCCTTTATGCTATGGCACAATGATCTAAACAGCATTCGGGGAAAGTGGAGGCAGTTATATCACAGCAGCATCTCATCAAAGAATAATTTCATGTGGGTGAGGATATCATTCCACCTTGTCTCGTATTATCCTTTCATTTTTTTTCCCCCCATGTCACCATCCCCCGCACTCGTCTTTCCTCTCCACTACCTTTTTTGGTCTCAGTCTGAATGCTTCTCTCCATTTGGCTCCATGTGAGACTGACTGCAGCTCTCCTCAGACCATTTGCCACAGTGCTGTTTTCTGAGGGAAATGCCAGAATGTTTTACTGACTGTGCCACAGAGAGCCAAACAGTATAACCACAACACTTCAAGGCTAAAGCGTCTTTGCTACTTGAATGTGACTGTTAATAGTTGAATGGAGTCTGTCTTTGACCTCTCAGACCAACAGCTGAATGAATCCAGCATATTGTAATAATAAACTCCAGGGTTCATTTGGCTATGGCTCTGGCAATACTCCAGGTTGGCTGTGACGCACATATATGGCAATGCAGCACAAAAAAAATCATAACCAAGCTGTGAGAGAATGACTCACAGTCTGTGGACGAGCACACTGACAGAGCTCATTACATTATTTCCCAGCAGAAGACTTCTGCATGGAGAAAACATTAAGAATGAACTGAAAGGAGTTTCCCAAAGCTTTCCCTGTTAAATTGCAAAGTAGGCACACGGTTATAGTTCTTAACTGCAAGTAGAGTTACAAGCCTATTAAAAACACCCTCACACTCTTGGAAACAGAATTATCCTGTAATAAAGCCAGAATATTTTGGGGTACTACTTCATTACTCAGTTGTGCCAGTAACTGAAATTTCTCATCTGTGCAGCGCTGACAAGAAAAAGTAACAAGCAAGACAAGAGTAAAGCTGCAAATATCACGGACCTTAGGCCGCATTGCAGAAACCTCCTAACTTTCAGATCCTATCTTAATGGTTTGGTAACCATGGTAACCAAGTCACTGAGAGGGTAAGATGGGAAACTTCACAAATCTTAATAAACTCTCACTAACTTTAGGATAATTATTAAGCTGTCCTAATTTAAATTTTTTCACTTGTGATAGCAGCTAACTAGCTAACGGTAGCTCACAGTAGTATTAGCTAACGTGTTCCTTTTATTGCCATTCAGTCAAAAGTGTAGGTCAAACCCACACATTTTGCAACATAAACAAACTCCCAGTGTGTTTTGAATGAGAGAAAAAAAAGCCTTAAAGGAACTGTATGAATGGAAAGATTTGAAAATCACCCAAGTGTGACCCCACCAAAAATGCCTTTTTCAGTACTAGCATTTTGTGAGAAAAAAGGGGGTGAACCTCGAAGGATGATTAGGATAATGTTTATTACCCATAAAAGTCTCCGCTGTAACATATAAAAAGTTCCAAGAGGCCCAAAGGGTGGTTAAATGGTGCGTCTTAACCATAACCTGGTACCACTTTTTTTGCTTCCTACAATAATCATTTAAATCAACATCATTATATTAGTATACTAGCATACAAGGCAACATAAATTGGCACTAATCAGCATAAATTGTGGTACAGATAAACACCCATTTAAAACAAAATCGTTAAATTTTACGAATCTCCAAAGTTAGCATTTTTGGAATATCCGTCCCCCACACACCAAGAAAGACATCTTTGGATAAGTGCAGATTGTTTTTGCTTCATGTTTCAGTATGTTTATTTTAACGGTTTTTAAACAGTTACAAAGTTGTGTGAGTTGGTTGCTGGGTAAGACATCACATTTGTGATGTTGGATTGGGTATTTAGGATTTCCTAAACTGAGATCAATTTGGATGATGTAAGATAAAATAGGAGAGTTAGGATTTGTTTCTGTAATACCAAATTGGATTTTAGAGTCTTCTTAAATTAACTAAATGTCCAATGTGTTCTGGATAAAAAATAAAAGGCAAACGCAGGGGATGTTAAAAGAAACTTAACACAAACACAACTTAACACAAACATGGACACACAATTATACAAATAAATCTGTTTCTACAGACTAAAACCAAATTTATGTCATTAATTTCCTTAAATAGTATATGCAATCATCAGTAACATCATCATTATAATTTTAAATTAAAAATCGATTGGCATATAAGGGGTTAAAAACAAATTCATACCATAAAAAATATAGTCAAGTTTAATGGACACGAAATTTTATAGCATAAAACACACTGCCAAAAGCTCACTAAATTTCATTTTATGTTCACAAAATTTTAAACACAAAAATCATTGGCATACAAGGGGTTAAAAATAAGTTGACAGCACAACTGGAAAAAACAAAGTCAAATGTCACGGACAGTAAATTCTAAACCAAAAGATTAGTGGCTATACAGGCCAAACTCCTGGGTTGAGCATGTTGCTCATTAGGCTATTTTCTCTTTATTATAATCCCATTTTATAGTGACTTTTCCTGCAGTAGTTTCCGTCATTGATTCAGGGTCTCACCGAAGGAACGTGCGCACACAGCTGTACTAGTAGGAGGAGTCCCCCAGGACCTAAAAGACCTGTGAATGGTTTAAGTCTACCGTCACGGGCCAGATTCTCTAAATGCTGAAAACAGAGCCATAGAGGAGGTGCAGAGATCTAGTTCTCTCTCAGAACACCTGATTTACAATATGCTGAAAGGTTTTTATGAAATTATTTCTCAATTATACCAAAACAGTGTTGCCTAATGGAGCTTTAACTGCTAGATGTCACCAAATGCCACACATTGGACCTTTAAAAATAGGATGTTTATACCAAAATTCATTCAGACCTTCTTAAAAACATCGGCTCCTGCCTCACATCTACATCCAGGACTGACTGTCATTATTTCTCAGACAGAACACAAACGGTCAACTCGGGGTAACCTGTCTCATCCTGCAGCTTCAAAGACCATTAAACAGATGATGATAGAAGTTCCCATAAAAACAACCATGATATCATCAGTGTGTGTATGTTCATACATGTGCCTGTTTATGCGTTTGAAGTCTCTCTCCATTTCTACCCTCCTATAATTATACAGCTCATCGTACCCTGAAGGCATCCAGCAGATGACATCAGACAGACCACAGCGTGTCACTTATTCAAAAGTGAAATGTTGGAACATCTTCATATGTTCACACATTATGGAGGCTTATGGGATCTTCTGTTCATCTGACTCACTGGAGACTGTGATGTAACAGGAGGTGTGAAGTGCACATACAGGTAGAGGAGGTGACATATCAGTGATTAACCACCTTTCAATGCCCACCTTTATGGAAAATAAACGTCACTCCTGATATTTGTGTAGATATCCTGTATATCAGCTTGAACTATAGTTGAACTAAACATTCCAGAAAAGGGTTAAAAGACCTCCAGACGCAGAAGTATTTGAATCATATACAGTACAAACTAAATATAACATCTGCTGTTGGAAGTGTGACAATGACATGGAGAGGCATTGTGAAAGTTTGTGTTTGTTGTGGAGATACTTTGGTCAGTGGTGACTGTGTCCGAACCAAAGGGGAAGTCTGGAGGTTTCGGAGGTGAGGTCACTGAGGAGAGGTCACATCGGCTAATAATTGAGCAAATTCTGTGAAAATGTTCGAAAATAGGAAGTAAAACCTCTGAGAATACAGTTGCGTGCACAAATGCACACTACCATATCTTAAAAGACTTATCTTATGGGGTTTTACAAATTTGTTTTGGCTTTCTCATTTTACTTCCTCTAGGTAAATCCTGTGCTTATTGTGCCTCTCTAATTTTAGACAATAATCTGTCCTTATTATGAGCAGAGCTGCAACTATGCAGTGAGCTAAACACATTTCCAATAAAGGTTGAAGACAGGAATTGGCCTTTTTTCCAGGTTTTACTGGAAGCAAATTTCAAACTAAAAACAGTGTTGGACAACAAGTTCAAAGACTGTGATTACAAATCAGAAAAATATGTGATTTAAAAGCGTTAGAACAAAGGAGACTACCAATCTACAGCCATGCTGATGACTTTAAGAGGCTGTACTTGAGTTGATTAACTACCTCACAATGATGTTTCTTGGGTTGACGTAGATGCCAAGAGGGCGGTGCACCTCTGGACTTGGAGGATGGTATATGACCTGTAGCTTCTACTAGTCATATGTCATCATCCAGTTTTAGCAACTTCAAGCACTAAATTATTTGTCGAAAAATATTTGGTTGCAAGTGGGACTAATCAACATTGTCAGGACATGATGTTCACAACGCTTGGGCCAAACAGTCTGCTTGTACCTGTGCGTGACGGCTACCTCGCACTCACTCACTCGCACATCTGCGGTGACCACACAGGCAGCCTTTCTGTTACGGGGCTGCTGCTACCAGTCCTATCTTTCTACGTTGAGTTTTGAAGAGAAGAAAAGAGCCATAGCCAGAAAGCGGTGCGATTTTTCCTAATCGTTCAGCAATCGAGAGAGATAATGAAAAAGAAAAGAGAAAGAAAAAAACTAAAAAGTACTTTAATACTTCACATATAGTCATTGAAACTGAAGCTGCACACATGCACTGCTCAAGCAGCCATAATACACCTGAGTGGGGCTTAAAGAAAACGTTACTTGGGGCGTTACAGCCTGTATGACTTCATTATAAAGCAAGCAACAATTGATTTTTGTGATCAGATATTCTTTGAGGCCATTTATTCCAGGCCAATGCTGTATTACAGGTATGCTGATTGATTCACAGACAAATACTATGTTTATTTTGCCTTAAAAATCTTGCTCGTTGTAACATCCAGAAGAAGGTTAACTGAGCAATGCAACCCTTTCTTCAAATTTATCTAATACAAGGTTGTCTCCTTCTGCCTACATGCCTCATACTCAAGAGCAAACACAGCAAATTGTTTGAAGTTGGCAACCAGTCAAGACCAGTCTGTAGGATTTAGCGCCATATAGCAGTGAGGTTGTAGATTGCAACCACTCACTTTACCTTCCTCTCTTCAACAATTTCCCCTCGGGGATAAATAAAGTATTTCTGATTCTGATTCTGATTCTTAAGTGTGTAGGAGAAACTATGGCCGCCGCGAAACTCATGAAAAATGCGAAAAGTCCCTATCTAGAGCCACTGTTTGGTTTGTCTGTTCCAGGCAAATGATCACACCTACGCTACGATGCAAGTCAGCATACAAGAAAACATCATCATTGTGCCTCATCTATCTTTGCTGCTACAGTAGTAAACAATGAAGCTGAGCAAGAATCGAGGTGTGGCTATGGTGATATTTATGTGTATGGAAAGAAGCCCAAAGAAGAGGTGAGGGAGGCGAATGTGGAAAGTTGTTTATAATGTAACATCCGAGCCAAACTGGGAGGCAAACTGGGGACTTCTCATCACACAGGTAGCATCCAGTCAGCTAAGAGGCCAGGCCCACTAGTGAGCAGTCATGCAGCTTTATTTGTGTGTTACAGTCATGCTGTCTCACTAAAAGTGCGTCCACATGGTTTGATGTTTGTGTGTTGTGCTAAGCATGCCAAAAAAGCACACATAAACGTACGTTTGTGCATAAGGCTGGTTATCTGACATAGGACATAGCAGCAGGCACATGGTGAGATGATTATCCTAAATTTCTTAGGCTGTCAGAATTTTGTCCCAGGCGATCTTTGGTCACAAAATCGTGACAACGGCCATCTCACAATGTGACATAGGACCACCGTTTTGGAACCATGACCAAAGATATTGCTAGGTATCTGGTATGCTGGTCATCTTTCATCTGGGACAGCCCCAAAAACACACACTATATACGCAGCTTTAATCTCACACACTAGTCCTTTTTAATGGTGTCTTTGAAAAATCAGGACCTTGTAAATAACTTTTTATTTTCCCATGAGCAAATTCTGACATCATATATGAGTTGCTTTCAGGACATCTGTTTGGTGTTTCATCCACAGCAGTAAGAACATAAGAATGTGTCTAATTAATGTTTATTTCAGAGTTGTTTAGCTTTTTCTAGCCTACTATGTTTTCTCTCTTTCAGCAGAGAATTTTGCCCTCATAATTGCATAGAAATCTTACATTTGTCATTATCAAAGTCATTTAGCTAGTGACTCAGACTTCAAAATGTCATTATTTGGCAGAAATACTATTAGAATAAAGCCTATACTGACATTTTAGACTCACTTGGTGCTCTTTTCCAACTGTCTGCATTACAGGAAAGAGGTGGAGACAAACCAGAATGGCTGCACTTCCCACCAATAGTTTTACAAAAAGTTTAGGCTCCCCCAAAGTTCAGTTAAATTGTGAATAATTGCAGCTCAGTAATGGAATAATATGCAGTAATTCATGCATTCATAATTCTTTCCATTTCCCATGTTTAATCTGCTGTTCCTATCTCATTACATCCATTCTGAGCCGACAAATGTCTTATGTAACCATAAATTAAAGGAGGAAGAGTAAATATACGATGAAATGGAAAGCTGCCCAACGTCTAGTGTGAGTGTATGTGCATGTGCAGGAGTGTGTTAGAGTTCCTTATTGACTTAAATAACACAGACCCAGACGGTGAGTCCCTGAAGACCAGACCAATGAAAACAGCACCACTCTTTTGTGGTTCTGTCCAACACGACCCTCTTCCCTGTGCAAACGCAGCCGGTCTGAATGCACGTCACAAACACACACACACCCACACACACCCACTCGCTTCATCTCCGCAGGCCCTCTGCTGTGGTGGAAACTCTGTGGACAGTGACATCATCATTCCGAGACCACTGAGTAACATTACAGGGGAGCAGAGTGGAAATGTAGTCCCGGGCAACGAGTAACATCACAACACCATGGCACGGTGTTACTGTCATTACTGTGCCACAACCACAGAAGGAGAGGCTCCGGGGGCACAACAATCGAGTAAACCCACACAAGGACACATACGCGCGCACACACACACACACACACACACACACACACACACACACACACACAAAGCACAAAGCACAAAGCACAAATGAGCAAAACATCTCTCTGGCGAGACAACGTGAGCTCATTTATTCTCTTTAGAAGGGCTGTTCACCCCAAATTCAAGAATACATATTTTTCCTCTGTCCTTAAGGGCTAAAATCCGTCTGAACTGTTTTGCTGTGAGTTAACAGCACGTCTCATTCCAGAAATTATGACCCGGTAACAGATGATAATCCACAGACCTTGTTGTGAGCAGTTTCATGTAGGAACTACTTTATTTCTACAGTAAAATCTACCAGAACTACTTTCTTTCTGCATTAAAATTCACTTGAATTACTTTTAGTCTACTACATAGAAAGTAGTTCCTACATGAAACTGCTCACAACAATGTGAAAGAGATATGGCTGTTGAGGTTTTTAATTGTTTTTTGCCACTTTGAGCTCCACAAGCCAAGTGCTATCTAGTTCCATTATACTGGAGAGAAGGCAGACATCTCTACAGCCGATATATCTAAAACTTGGCAACTTAAACCAAAACAGTCTAGATGGATAATCAACACATCCTCATACCTATATGACAGAATAGGTCAGGGGTCTGCAACCTGCGGCTTTGGAGCCACATGCGGTTCTTTTGCCCCTCTCCAGTAGCTCCCTGTGGCTGTGACAAAAAATTAAATACAAATGAACAATGTTTTTTTTTTGTTTTTTGTTTTTTAACATTTGAATTTTCACTTAATATTGGAGGCCTGAAGTGATTCTTACATTTTCTAATAATAAAAATGTATAACTTAACTCTAATGTGCACCTTTTCCTCTAAGGCTAAGGATGCCAAATCCAAAAACAGAAAACTCTCCAAGGAAAATAGAAAATAGTCAGGGTTCCAGACCAATTTTATTTCTTGTTTAGCCAAAAATGCCTCTTTTGATTGTAAAGTTTACTGACCTCTGGAATAGGTTGATTGTCCATTACTCACAAAACTACATATATTTCCAGTGGTGAATACCGGCAGCAACAGGCTTACCGGACCTGAACTACATTACGTGACATTATGCACATGGTGTACACTGTAAAACAGCCGCAGTTTGGTTAGGTTCATGAAGAAAAACTACTTGATCAGGTTTAGGTTAAGATTGTACTATGTTGCGTATCCATCCATCCATGACATCACACATACTGGACCTGAACTGCGTTACATACTGTAAGTCACATGACATTATGCATGTGGTTTATGTTCTAATAAATTGTCACAATTTGGTTAGTTTTAGGCACAAAAACTACTTGGTTAGGTTTAGGAAAAGACCATTGTTTGAGTTAAAAAAAAAAACTACATTACATATGTCACATGAAGGAAGTTACGCAACAGATGTCCATAACGAAATTTTACTCCAAACTTTATATTACTCTACGTTTACTTTGTGTTCAACACAGGACTTGAATCCTGGTCTCCTGGATGAAAATTGTGTGCTTGTTTGAACCATCCATAGGCCGAAAATGTCAATTATCAATTACTCCCAAAACGATAGCTATTATGACATAGAGTACTGGCAGCAACAGACTTACCAGGCCTTAACTACGTTACATAGGTCACGTGACATAGCTCACATGACTTGTTTACATTGTAAAATGGTTGGTTAGGTTTGGTCAGGTTTAGGCAAAGATCATGGTTTGGGTTAAAATAACTATGTTATGTATGTCAAGTGAAGGAAGTGACATAACTCTCATGACAGAAGTAACACAACAGACATCACGTCTAACATTTTAACTTACTCCAAACTTTAAATAACTTTTTTTTATACCATACAGGACTCAAACCCCAGTCTGCTAGGTGAAAATCCTGTACTTGTTTGAGCCATCCATCCACCCCACCTGCTGCAGATGAAGACTTTCTCACTCCCTCTATTCTTCCTGTCATATTTACCTACATACACCTATTAATAAATGGACAAATCTGTCAGAATAAGCTGCTTGCACTACCTACCAACACGCATGCTTTTCTGGCGTGCACAGGTTGGATAAAAAGCACCACAGGCCGAAGGTAAAATATGCATTTTTGATTGGGGGTGAACTGCCCCTTTAAGTCTTCTCTGTTTTCACAAAAAAATCTTGCTTCATGATAAAAGCATTAAGGAGTGAATCATCACTTAAATTACATGTTCTAGACGTCCCGGATGGCCTTTGTGTACTTGTTCGCTATCGTCTCCTTCCCTTCCATCATTTATCTATCCAATATCTCAAGAGGCACCTTTAAACAAACAGTCTAAGGGGGGTGAGCTATTCCCTGATATGTTTATCTGTGCTTTGGAAGATAAGTGGTTCTGGCGAATTCTTGTGCTTATTTGCTCTCGACTCTCTCCTGTGGATTGGAAGCATATGGCTTCATTGCATAACATAGACCAAGAGGGCAAACAGCATGGAGAGAAACGACTTCACATAATTATAAGAAATGATAGGTCGGTAGACTCCCTGTGTGGCTAAAGCTTTGAATTTTGGCCAGAGGGCTTTGCTGCAGAACCCTAGCTCCTTTGCACATGCCTGAAAACAAATGGAGTCTTAGTCAGTGTTTCCTTTTGCCAGGAATCAGCAGTTTACCGCAGTTTGACAGCGCAAAGGACAAAGAGTTCTCCATCCATGCTGCTGCATTAAAACTAACATCTGTACAGCATGATTCAGTTCAGATCGCTTTAAAATTCGTCATCAATCCTTAAGGGTAAGCAAGTCTGCAAACAACAGCACGCACATGCAGCCTGGAGGAAAACAAGAAGGATCTAAAATGTTGTTAATAGCAACATAAAAATCAATGAGTTCACAAAAGGTGTACATTCAGTGTCCAAATGTTCAGTGGATTCTGGAATCTAAATCTCTCTTTCGTTTGCCTTTACTTACCAGTCCTTCTGAATGCATCAATACCAAAGACTCAAGGAGAACCTGCATTTGAAACGGCTTTCTGAGAATTTTATTACACAAGACAACATTTTGTCTTTCCAAAAATTGTAGAGCTGATATGGCCAATAAATAGACTCAAATACTTCCTCTTCACTTTACATGGAATTCAACTTGGGTGAACTTTGACCAGTGAAGTCACAGCTTCAACCGAGAGCAAAGATGCCCAACAATGGTTACTCGCCTTCACTCGTGCATGTGTGACTGTGCCCCAACTGTCAACCCAATGGAGAGGCTGCAAAGATTCTCTCATGGTTACTAAATCTCATCCAAAAACAAATGCACATACATTTGTTGCATTTGTGTTAAAACTACAAACACTGAAGGCTGCTTCAATGAGTTTTTTCATTTCTAACTCCAGTTTACCCAAACTTTAAAGATGACCATGATTCTAGTGTAAACAAACTTTCACAACTTTCTGTCTTGTAATCTAGAATTATGAAGTCGTTGTAGTTTCCACACTATATGACAGATCAGCAACAGGGGGGTCGCACGAGATCTTTCACCAGGATGAATCCACGACAAGTCTCTCTGGTCTCCCAAACTACGTGACACAGTTATGACCCAATGCCATGCGCAGGACAGAACCTTTTTCTTCTGAAATGGATGTCCACAAGCAAAGAGCGGCCCAAGTTATGGACCGTGTTTTTCTTGCAGGCATGTTCTAGTTGTTGTTGTGTTGTTTCTGCTGCTTCAGCGCTCTTCCATCTCTATCCTTCACAACTCCCTCCCTCCCCCAGCCTGTCTCTGCTTTGTCTCTCTTGTGTAGTGGTTGCATGGCTCCCTAACCAGTCCCCAACACGACCAGATATTTATCCTGCTTCATCTTTCAGGTGTCTGTTAGGCACCATTGAGCTTTCATGTCACGCCGGCAAACTCCAAAAACTTTTAACAATAGAAAATCAGAGATGCAGTGCTGTAGTGGGAGCTCAGCAAGTAGACTCTGAACTGAGACAAATTAAGTGGTCTAAGTTGACTAATGTTTGCTGATGTTTCTATTCCATTTTCGATCTTGAAGTCTATAAGTTTAACTGTGTATGTATGCTTCATATTTATTTGGCAGAAAAAGTATGGATTGGATCTACAGTGTTTCCTCTTAAAAGTAAAGAATCTCACACTGAATGCAGCTGCAGAGAAAACAAACCGAGGACACCAATAACACACGCTGGCCTCGATTTACTGGTTGAAGTATGAGAACAAAAGAACACTACACACCTATTTGATGAGACAGGTGCAGAGGACAGGGACAAGTGGACCAAAAATTTTCAAAAGAACTCCCACACAGTCTAACTTGCAATATAACATTTATTTTGGTAAATGGTTTGTCAGTGAAAACCCATTTTATATAGGGAGTATTTGACGTAATCTGCTATTTATATACTTTTTGATCTGTCTCTTATACACATCTAGATGTGTATAAGAGACAGTGTTTGAACCATCCATAGGCCGAAAATGTCAATTATCAATTACTCCCAAAACAATATATATTATGACATAGAGTACTGGCAGCAACAGACTTACCAGGCCTTAACTACGTTACATAGGTCACGTGACATAGCTCACATGACTTGTTTACATTGTAAAATGGTTGGTTAGATTTGGTCAGGTTTAGGCAAAGATCATGGTTTGGGTTAAAATAACTACGTTATGTATGTCAAGTGAAGGAAGTGACGTAACTCTCATGACAGAAGTGACACAACGTCTAACATTTTAACTTACTCCAAACTTTAAATAACTTTTTTTTGTACCATACAGGACTCAAACCCCAGTCTGCTAGGTGAAAATCCTGTGCTTGTTTGAGCCATCCATCCACCCCACCTGCTGCAGATGAAGACTTTCTCACTCCCTCTATTCTTCCTGTCATATTTACCTACATACACCTATTAATAAATGGACAAATCTGTCAGAATAAGCTGCTTGCACTACCTACCAACACGCATGCTTTTCTGGCGTCCACAGGTTGGATAAAAAGCACCACAGGCCGAAGGTAAAATATGCATTTTTGATTGGGGGTGAACTGCCCCTTTAAGTCTTCTCTGTTTTCACAAAAAAATCTTGCTTCATGATAAAAGCATTAAGAAGTGAATCATCACTTAAATTACATGTTCTAGACGTCCCGGATGGCCTTTGTGTACTTGTTCGCTATCGTCTCCTTCCCTTCCATCATTTATCTATCCAATATCTCAAGAGGCACCTTTAAACAAACAGTCTAAGGGGGGTGAGCTATTCCCTGATATGTTTATCTGTGCTTTGGAAGATAAGTGGTTCTGGCGAATTCTTGTGCTTATTTGCTCTCGACTCTCTCCTGTGGATTGGAAGCATATGGCTTCATTGCATAACATAGACCAAGAGGGCAAACAGCATGGAGAGAAACGACTTCACATAATTATAAGAAATGATAGGTCGGTAGACTCCCTGTGTGGCTAAAGCTTTGAATTTTAGCCAGAGGGCTTTGCTGCAGAACCCGAGCTCCTTTGCACATGCCTGAAAACAAATGGAGTCTTAGTCAGTGTTTCCTTTTGCCAGGAATCAGCAGTTTACCGCAGTTTGACAGCGCAAAGGACAAAGAGTTCTCCATCCATGCTGCTGCATTAAAACTATTTATTAAAACAAGCTTTCTGAGAATTTTATTACACAAGACAACATTTTGTCTTTCCAAAAATTGTAGAGCTGATATGGCCAATAAATAGACTCAAATACTTCCTCTTCACTTTACATGGAATTCAACTTGGGTGAACTTTGACCAGTGAAGTCACAGCTTCAACCGAGAGCAAAGATGCCCAACAATGGTTACTCGCCTTCACTCGTGCATGTGTGACTGTGCCACAACTGTCAACCCAATGGAGAGGCTGCAAAGCTTCTCTCATGGTTACTAAATCTCATCCAAAAACAAATGCACATACATTTGTTGCATTTGTGTTAAAACTACAAACACTGAAGGCTGCTTCAATGAGTTTTTTCATTTCTAACTCCAGTTTACCCAAACTTTAAAGATGACCATGATTCTAGTGTAAACAAACTTTCACAACTTTCTGTCTTGTAATCTAGAATTATGAAGTCGTTGTAGTTTCCACACTATATGACAGATCAGCAACAGGGGGGTCGCACGAGATCTTTCACCAGGATGAATCCACGACAAGTCTCTCTGGTCTCCCAAACTACGTGACACAGTTATGACCCAATGCCATGCGCAGGACAGAACCTTTTTCTTCTGAAATGGATGTCCACAAGCAAAGAGCGGCCCAAGTTATGGACCGTGTTTTTCTTGCAGGCATGTTCTAGTTGTTGTTGTGTTGTTTCTGCTGCTTCAGCGCTCTTCCATCTCTATCCTTCACAACTCCCTCCCTCCCCCAGCCTGTCTCTGCTTTGTCTCTCTTGTGTAGTGGTTGCATGGCTCCCTAACCAGTCCCCAACACGACCAGATATTTATCCTGCTTCATCTTTCAGGTGTCTGTTAGGCACCATTGAGCTTTCATGTCACGCCGGCAAACTCCAAAAACTTTTAACAATAGAAAATCAGAGATGCAGTGCTGTAGTGGGAGCTCAGCAAGTAGACTCTGAACTGAGACAAATTAAGTGGTCTAAGTTGACTAATGTTTGCTGATGTTTCTATTCCATTTTCGATCTTGAAGTCTATAAGTTTAACTGTGTATGTATGCTTCATATTTATTTGGCAGAAAAAGTATGGATTGGATCTACAGTGTTTCCTCTTAAAAGTAAAGAATCTCACACTGAATGCAGCTGCAGAGAAAACAAACCGAGGACACCAATAACACACGCTGGCCTCGATTTACTGGTTGAAGTATGAGAACAAAAGAACACTACACACCTATTTGATGAGACAGGTGCAGAGGACAGGGACAAGTGGACCAAAAATTTTCAAAAGAACTCCCACACAGTCTAACTTGCAATATAACATTTATTTTGGTAAATGGTTTGTCAGTGAAAACCCATTTTATATAGGGAGTATTTGACGTAATCTGCTATTTATATACTTTTTGATAATGCACCTTAACCTCTAAGTATTTACCCATCCAATGTAAACATTTTGGGATACATTTACAATTGTAGTGCTTTATTTTTCCAGGGCTGTTTTGGATATTGCTGTGTGTTTGATAGTTAAATGTTATTTATGTCTTTTTATTGCACGTTGGGAATGTTACTGGCTGCAGACAAACAACCACTCCCCATTTAAGATGCCCTCTCCTTGACACAAACTGTTTGCCTGGTGAAGCTCTAGCACCAAAACGTTAAATCAATAAAATTGTGACACAGACAGTTTTTTTAGTCCAGAGAACAGAATACATATGAATCATTTCTGTGGGTGGAGGTCAGATTAGGTCACTCTGTCTCATAAGGCCACGACACACACACTGCGCTGCACTGTGCCATTTAAACCCTCCGGTTGAGGAAATGGTCCATTGTTAGACTACATTGTTAGACTAAATACAGATCAGAGGCTCCCATAACTTTTCAGCTCCTGCAAGTGTTTTGCACCTAGATGTACACTTTTCAAATAATTTTTTGTTTTTCAATGATGTTTTTAACCTTTCAATACAACCACACCCTCTGTTTCCTTCTCATTTTGTTCCTCATTTGCTGTCTAACTTACCCTATAAAATACTCTGCCAGATATCAGAGCACCAGTAAATCCACTTGCTTTCATTCACACTTTTTAAGAAACAGTCATATCAAGAGTATTCCCGGGGTGGAAACGGGCAGCATGACTACTTTGCCATCTCTGCCGATCATTTTTTCTGTCGTTCAATTGGTCGTTTTGTTGTACGTGGCTGGCTCGCTCTGCAGACGACTACTGATTGTTCAAACTATGATCTAAGTCTTCTGTCTGGTTCTGAGTTTTATTTAGAGTTGAATACAAATACAGTCCACATTCCACATATGCCAGATGTCATGCCCCTCTAACAGTAGCAGGCACCATTTTTCACATGTTGTTTATGTTACTGTTTGCCAGAAAACACTGCAGGTATGAGCCGCCCTGCAGTCCTGAGCTGAGCTAAGCAGAGAGTGCAGATCTGTTTATGTCTTGGCTGAACAGATGTGTCAGGAGAGTGAAGAGCTTTACAGGTTAAGGGCACTCTGACTGATGGGGCAACGTACACAAGAAGGGAGTCAGACTCTGAGCTGATATAACACAGCTGTCTGGCAGATTGCATTACACTAAAATGCCCAAATGGTCCACATTAACTATGCTTGCAGTCACATTTAATGGGCAGCGAGGAAAGGTGGAATACAGTTGGGCTGCAGTAAGTGCTCCACGGAGACTGTGTGAAGACTCCTCGGTTGAGGAGTGAGTGTTTATCACCCTAAAGGGATGCTCCTCCAGATGTGTACAGAATACTGTTAACACATGTAAAAATTCACATACATGCGCAACGATGAACAAGCAGAAATACTCACACTTTCTCACATATGCAGTCCAGTAAGCACCTCTGCAGTAAGAAACAGAGAGAAGCTCACAAAACAATCTCACCTAAGGTTTATTAGATATTCTGGAGCTTTTGATCATATCAAACGATATTCTTTACCAGACAGATTTTAACATGTGTTGTGCAAATGTAGATGTTCAAATTCCCATGTTTTTCTGAGCATTTTAAAGGTGCAATATGTAAGAATTGGCCACCTGTCAAATTTGTACTCCAAACAAATAGACATTTCATTAGAGTAAACACTAACTGCTGCAGTGACTGCTGTAGCTGCCGTCAACTGTCCTATCAGTTGTCTCTGCATTGGGTTTCACGTCGCAAGCACAGGAGGGAGGAGGAAGGTTTACGGGCCTGGGGTGGGGGTGGGACCCAGCAGGCAATGGTGGAGGGGAGTGGTGCCGAACCAGAGTCAGCCGAAAGTGCAACAAAACCAGGCTCAGCAGACCAGACTCCCGGAGCTCGCCACAGCCTCCAGACTGACTGAGGTCAGTTTGATGACAGGGAATACAGTACCAAGGTGGTTTACAACAGCTCTGACTCCAGGTACGATGAAGACACAGTGGAATCAGGTGAGGACACAAGAAATGTAAAGCAGGAGAGGAGCAAGAGGGAGGTCAAGCATCAGTCATCGCCCACCTGCGGAGGCCTGAGCGGGGGTTACAGCAGGGTCAGCCCTGGGGTGCCAGGAGATAAACCCTGCAAGAAAACCACCTCGGTGTTGTTTACCTAAGGGCAGACTGGATGCTACAGTGGCTCGCTAACGCATCCTAGCATGCCATCCTCATCAGATATCTCTGCAACACAACTCACAGATGTCTTTGACACGGCATCATTATTTCATCACATTCTGTTGAGAATTTTAGCAAATTTTGTAATGTTTTAATCTAGAATTCCTACATATTGCACCTTTTAGTATGTCTCATCCATATTGGTTTAACAACACTAAGAGTCGTGATAGTGGCTCTGCGAAGCTGTATTTCAGATACTTTGAGCTAAATGCTAATGTTGGAATGCCAGCATGCACACAGTGATAATGTTAAAATGCTGATGATTCATCCCCATCTGAACATTACAAGAAAAAATTCACCACTTTATATTTTATGTGCTGATGTCAATGTGTATGATGTCCAGTCAGTGTTAATGTTAATTTATTTGACTAAAACAATAAATTCATCAGTGTGTGCTATATTGACCAAGAAAGCTGAGTTTTCCTGCTGCAAAATCTGTTGTTCTTTGGGATATTTCAGCTTGGATTTCTGGTCTCTGCCTCTGGGTAGCCAGGGGATTTGCTAGATGAGTATTTTTGTCACCTAACACTATGTTTTGGCCAACAAAGTAACAGCTACAGGCTAGGCTGGTGGGACTTGGCAACATGGGTGTGGGTGACAGAGGCTCATCTGCAATGCATCCTGGTATATGTGGGCACAGCCAGCATGGCTCTGTGAGCAGGGAAACTTCTTGATCAATACACTCTGAGGAATTTATTGCTTTAATTGACCGGACATCCACATGAAAACGGTACATTTTCCCTTTAATGTTTGTACAAAATGTCATGGAAATCCATTTAATTATTATCAAGATATCTCAGGCCAAACCAACACAGTGGAATAGCCAACATCCCAAGAGCCACTGCCCCCAGCATGACTAAAGCACAATCTGCTGGTGAGGATCTTATGATATGATCGCCAGCTCCAAAATAGCAAATAAATGGACCGTTTTTGGTCAACAACTGCTTCCACAGTCAAGAATAACTGTGAAACTCAAAGACAGAAGGTTCCCAAACAGTTCATTTAATGCATCTCTTTGCCTCATTACTCTCTGACTCAGCAATGAAGAATTCTCAACAAAAATTTGCTTATCTGCATCTTTCATGCTGTGATTGTTCACATTTTATAACTGTCTTAACTGTTCATCTGTGAGAGTAGGCACTTAAAAGGCCTTAACTCTGTCATCCTCTGGCGCCCGTCCACTGAGGCGGGGCAGTGTGTGTTGTGTACTTGGCCGTGGCCTCATGGGAGTGATCCGTCCTCCTAAGACCACACCAAACAGCACCAGCGTTTATTAAAGCCCCTGCCTTGTTTACAGCGTCCCCCTTTAACTCATCTTGCTTGGAAGTGGTTCACCATGAGAGGAGAGCGGGGAGCAAAACATTCATCTGAAAATGAGAGCGATGAAGGAGCATCACATGTTGAAGTTGGTTCTCCTTCAGGCCGCAATCCAATTAGTAAGGGAAGAGACTGGCAGATTTGTACAGGTGGAAGAAAGATGTCTGCTCAAGACGGAGCATTAGTTAGTCTCCAGTCAAACCCCAAAGGATCAGCTGGCTATTTGCAGTAATATGCACTCACAGCTAAACCCCCAGACTCATCTGAGTAGAATAAAGCATTGTTGAGGCTTATCTTACCCTGCTTTCACAGAGAGACAAAAAAGCAGGATCAAACTTGTGTGCTACAATGAAGTTTTTCTGAGTGGAAGCCTCTTATCGCGGCTCCAGAAAGATAACATTGTGTTGTTGTTGCTGTCTCGCATGGCTTCTATGCGGGACGGCAGCTCGCTGGTTTCATTCGAGTCTGTAATCTCAGTGAGACATCGCCTGGCATTTTAAACAGGATAGACCTTGTCTGAAAATGTCTCCATGATTTCAGCGGGCTAGAATGAAAATACTGTATGATGATTCAGCACTTTAAACACACAATGGAGGAGAAACGAGTAGGCCTACACAAACAGACAAGCTTTACATGACTTTGCCTTTCAGAGCTTCCTGTTTTTGCAGATTACTGTATATTTTTTAAGATGCCTTTTCATCTACCTTCACTGGCAGGACTTGTACAGACTTGTACAGTAAGCCCAACATCTATAGCTTCACATACATTTCACACATCAACTCTATTGGCTTCACACATTGATGCAAAGTATCAAGTGTGGTTGTTTATTGCACCCCTCCATACAAAGATGTGTTTTGCTTGTTCCTACTTCACTTGGATGTTTGAGCTTCACTATGCAGAAAGATGTACATGTAGAGTTTAACACAAGAGAGCTGTTTTCACATTCATCAGCGAAAAAGGAAAAGTTTCTCCCTGTCAGCCTTAAACCTTAAGGGTCCAGTAATATATAAGATTTAAGGGGATCTATGGGCAGAATATGGCAGAAATGCAATATTCACAAGTATGTTTTCATTAGTGTAATCCAGTCCCTCCAGGAATGCACAGGCCTTTTGGGGGATTATTGCAGCCCAAAATGCATGATTTCATAGCAGCTTTTTTAAAGAAGTGTGATGCATGTTGAGATGTTTTAGGCATTTTTGCAATGAAAAGTGAAAATTGCAACAAAAAAATGATGATAATGATAAATGTCAATACACGTGACAAAATAAAAGTATAAAAAAGTAAATAATAAAACATTGGGTTGGTTGATTGAGACCGAATGTATAAGGGGGACTGCTATGATTTATGATGAATTGGACAAAATTGCAAGATCATGCAGAATTCACAGGGATTGGTTGAATTTGCGTTAATTGTTGCAATTGCAATATTCCAACTTCCTGGAGGGACTGATTAATCACCTGAAAATAAGAATCATTGTGGGTTTTTTGGTGTTTTTTTTTTTTTTTACAGACAGAGCAGGTCATCTTCCATGGAGGCTGACATGTTGTGCTGCCATGTTTCTACAGTAGCCCAGAACAGGCAAACCAAACACTGGCTTGGGAGGCGAGAGTGAGATGACGTGTTTACAAGGTCACCGCTAGATGCCACTACATCTTTCACACGGCTTCTTAAAGTTTAAGGCGTCTAGATACAGGCATGATTTTGTGACATCACTGCTGGTTTTGATGCCGGTCATGATCCAAAATGCAACTGACACAAACACTGAGACTGAACCTTTCATTGGAGGAGGAGACGTCTCGTGTCCAGTTGTTTAAAGCTGCTACAAGTGATTCTGGAGAAAGTTAACTGGTTTCTCAATGAGGGAGAAAGAGAAGGAGTGGATGTAATTGAACAAATTTCAACTGGGTAACTGAACGTTTTTTTTCTTTGTTTTTTTTTATCTTAAAAACACCATTTACTTGTACTCTATTATGCATTATGCTTTATGCACCCCTTCCTTTATACTCCAGAGAGAAATATCTTTTACTCCAGCAGATTTAGCTCAGTTATTAGTGTGCACCCTGTATACTTCTCTCCCCCTGCTTTCCTGTAAAGTCTTCAGGTGCCCTATCTAAAAAAAAGGCAACAATGCCCCCAAAAAGTTCTAATAATATATGATGAATTAGTATAGATTAAATTACATGACAGAAAGTGGTCAAAATTAGCTCCAGTTCAACATTAAAAATGCTGCTCACACAGAAATTCATCAGTAATAATAACAATCCAATAATGTCACTGGATGCATTCTGCTTAATGAATATTTGTATAATTGATACTTAAAGGTGGGGTAGGCTGTTTATTTTTGACATCATTGGGCAAAAGTACCATAATAAACTTTCAGCATATTCCAACTCAAGTGGTCTGAGTGGTCTAGGCTTCTCCTCCTCCTCTTGATGGGGGCTTCAGAAAATCTAGTCCATGATGTGAGACTTTCGCCAATCACAGGTCAGTAAAATTGTTGATTGTTGAGTCTCATTCCCAAAACTTAAGTACTTGATGACCTGGAAATGAGACTTTCTGCTGAATCACTTACTGTACTTTAAGGTACATTTTTCTGATATTTTGTATTTTTGATACTGTAAAATTCTGAATTTAGGACATGTACCTCCAACTGAGAACTATCACGTTGTGCTATTGATGATTCAGAATGTAAATGTATGTATTTAAAGCAGTGGAAGCTAAAGTTGTTGAGCTTGATCATAGAGCCCTTTTCCAGCAACATGGGCGGTGCCCCTTTGAGCACTTAATTTTGAACTGTTTGGCTCATTTCCACAAAAAATAAATTGGTTCAGAACCCAAAAAGTTGGTTAGTGAAACCAAAAAAAATCACTTTTTTTCTCTTGGATGTGGGTGCATGGTGTATCTGTTGATGATGATCCACAGGTGGAAACACAGGCTGGTTCACCAGATAGAACCAAGGTTCCAAGTATCTTGAACGGCACCAGTTGAAGAACCAGAGCTAATTTGGAGGAAAAGGACCTAGTGAGAGTTATTATTGATCATTAATATGAGACTTACACTGATCTTTTTACGTTTGCAAGTTTTTTTTTCTTGTACTTTTGAAAGCATCTTAATAGTCCATATGAAAAATCGATCCTAAAAACAACATTTTGACTGATTTCAAAGTCAGTACTTTAATGTACTTTAACTTATAATGTTGGTTCATCTATATAACCCAGTCAGCATTAATATACAGTATATCTAATATGCAATGGTGCAACAAAGTACTTTTACTCTGAGTATTTTCTTTTCATGCCACTTTCTATCTCTACTCCACTACATCTCAGAGAGAAATATTGAACTTCTTCTCAACTTCTAGGTCATGAATTTACCGTATGGTCTATGGTGGGGGCCCACTTTGTCATTCCCGAACGGCCTTCGGAGAGGTGTTTCATTTCACAGTCCTAAATTTTCACTTTTTTCGGAGCGTGCTCTGAGAGAAAGCCAATTTGATCCTGCGTGGGTTGTGTAGATTCCAGTCAGGAACAAAAGTGATGTAACCTGAAAACTGATTTAATGGCAGGGGGCCACATATGTCATAACTCTCTGTCCAGTTAGTGTATACCGGACAGGGTGGACAAAGACCATATGCTCCACGTTCTCATGTGTTACTGCAACACGAGCTGCATCTCTGGCTGAGATCCTGTGAACCCATTATGGAGACTTTTTCCCTTCAAACTGTAATAAACTAAGAGGGATACTGGCTGTTCGGCCCAGCTCCCACTATGAGAACATGACTCCTCTCACAAGAAAACACTCAGCTGGATAAGCCCGTTGTTGACTGTCTTCATTCAGGTGGTTTGTAAACTTTCCTGTTTGTGCAGCATCTTCTCTTCAGACCAAATCCCAGATGTAAGGATTATATATTCTATGTGTCAGGTTAATGTCTTTTACATCCTGCTTGTTCTTCCTTTCTCAAAACTTTCTTGAAAAGCTGCAGTCTATGCAATTCAGTGGAAACATGGGAACAAAGGTCTTTCATGTCGTCACTGATGATTACTCACTTGAACTGTACATTACAGACGTAAACCTACATCGAAAAAAGGAATTCACTCTTGCTGATCAGCCTTTTTTCCCCCAAACAGGGCAAAAAGTTCTCAATACTCATCATCCTCTTCCTTATAACTGACTACAAGCTAATGTCTGCGACAAATAAAGGGGAAGGAATCTTTTTTTTTTATAAGCAGACAAAAACAGTGGAAAAATAAGCACACACAGTATGTCAACAAACAGTGATCTCAACATGGAGCAGTAAGAGTTCACAGTGGACGCAGTAAAGAGGATATTAAGTGTGTTGTCTCATATTTTAGCAATGGAATCAGTGTAGTTTCCCCCTGAAGTATTGCCTTGCCTTTTATCAAATACCACAAAACAGTCAAATCTGTTTGACTCTGGAACAATAACTGAGCTGAAATGTTGTAGAGAATCAGAAGTGACATCACCTTCATCACAAACAAACCGAGCCCGTTTGAGAGTTTAACAAGTGACAATGATTTGACATACACCATCTGGATCACAGCTTTCTCGTTTTCATCCATTTAACTTGCAGCTCTGGCACCACCCAGTGGTTAGGACGGGTGTTACACTGAGTCACAGAGAGGCTCAGGTGACGCAGCTTCCTGTATCCACCTTTAGACTCGGTGTCCAAAATCATATTTCAATTCTGTCAGGAGTAAAACTGCGGCTGAACGATATGCAATAAATAAATAATCATGTAGCTTTTATTTGAACAAATATTGTGATAGTGATGAGTCATGATTCTAGGGGAAATGGTCATTTTTTGATTCCAGTGATTTTTTTTCACTGGAAAAAATTTTAAAAAATACGGACTTTGGATAAATTCATGGTGATTTTTGCTGAGGTCTGTACTGGAGAATATCACTGGTAAGCAGCTCCTGCAATTTGGATATTGCACTTGGCCATATTGTGGTTTGGATAATATTATGATTAATTGTTCAAGCCTAAGTAAAACCAATAAAATGAGGTTGTTTTACCCTTAAGAACTGTCCAGATAAACAAAAAAACTAGATAAAATTGTGCAATAAATCTGATATATGTTCATGATGCATTTGTCTAAACAGTGGTTTTCAAACTTTTTCCAGGCACACTGAAGAGCAAGCCAAAATCTCAAGACATATCTGTAGTAGTAATATCCTCTATAGTGCAGAATAGCCTCTATAACCACCCTAACCACAGGAGGACTAGCCAATCAGAGATCGAGTTACCCAAGTGCAGGTGGGAAAGAAAAGGCGTCAATTTATCTGGACCTTTGATATGTCACACTCTTAATATTTCCCACCATCCAACAACTGTGCAAACAGCAAATAGTGGGTTTGCTTTTATGGGAAGATAAATCACATATTCCCACAGCATTACAGCACAATGTTTAGGAACCACTGGTCTAAAATATAGAAAAAGGAGGGGGAAAAAAACACAAACACAAAATGCAGAAATACAATACTTTCATTCAAACAGAAACAAACGTGCACTTCTAGAATTATGCAACCTGCTGGTTGGACGGTAAAATAAAGTGCCGCCCGTATTGTCCAACTCAAACCAGACACAAGACTTCATTTCATACATACATTTATTTTATATAAAAGAAAACAAGGGTTGCAATATTAACAGTCATACACACAGGGCCGTCACTGGAACACTACGGTATCCAACATGGCAGCTAAGCACTGAACGATGTTGGATGTCATTAAAACGTCTACGTGCTCCTCCAAGTGCCTCTTGGGATCCTGCAAGAAGGAAATAACATTAGAAAAGAAAAGGGACAAAAAACATCAACAATGAGATGCTTTAAACAAATGAAATTTCTATTTTGGCAAGTGTCAACAAACTTCAAGATAATTTAATAACAAAGTAACCTGATCTCTGCTTTTATAAATTCTCTGTTTGTACTGACATATCTGCACAATCCATCTCTAACCCAATGCAAATTCACTTTCATTAAAGCAGCTACAAGGAGCTTATATTATTATATTGTGTTGATTTTGTATGCTAGATTTAGAACATTTTCCCTGCTTTACTTTGCTGTTAGATGGTTCTTTACTGATGGGAAATCAAAGCCATCTGTGCTCACTTCACAGCCACAAAACTCAGTTGAAAAACATTTTAATTTTCCCCTGCAGGACATGGGAGTCGATGGTTTACCGCTGCCTCAATCCAAAGTTAGTTTGGACCCAAACAAACGTGTTAAAACACCAAAGTCTCAAAATAACACAAACAAACTAACACATCAAGGCAGCGGTAATCTTACAACTCCCCTGTCCTGCGAGGTCCATGGAGTGTGGTGACAGCGAAGAGAGCACAGACAGCAACTTCAGTTCCCCGTTGTAAAAGCCGACAAAGAAAAGCGACAAACATGTTCTAAATATAGTGTGCACTTAAACAGATATTGCTTCTTTTACCTAATCCTTTGTTTAGGTGGCTAAAATACGTGCTGCTGCTGCCCCATTTACAGCGAGCCACAGCAGTAAATTAGCTACTTTGCTTCTGTGATGGGACTCCTGAGGGAGCTGTCAATCAAACGTGATCCGCTACGCCCACACAGTCTTGAGAAACGACAAAGTTAGCCATTTTCTCAAATAGGTTTTTATAATAGTTATGAGCTTTGATTTTCACTTAGACTTCCAAGCACAAACACTGACCTTGATGTAGCACCTTGTCATATTGCAAAAAAATATATATATATATAATTTTGCATGCATCATATCTGAAGTTTGAAATTTAATTGTTACCTGTTTTCCAACATTCTTGATTGCCAGCTGCTCCGGGGTCATTTTGTCCTCTTCTTCAACAGCCTGAGGTGGAAACACGACAATGTGTCTTAATACTGAGGGGGGGCACAAAACGGGGCCACGTTCTGCATGCAAATGTTTACGCGTGCAACACTTTTTGCAGATTATGCCCTGCAGAAATTCTGTATATTATTTTTAGGCCTTGCAAGACCATGGGAGTCCTGTCGAGGGGAAATATAGCCAGCGTGTGCACAAGTTAAACACCGGCATTACTAAGACAGGTCTCCACAAGTATCGAAAACCTCAACAGCTGCTCAGCAAAAAATACTCCGATCCTCTGAGGAATGCACCAGAGTCAACAGTTGAATTGAATGATAAGAGCAGTGATTTTCTTTGTTAAAACACTGCCCTTTAGTTTTTAAAGTCAATACGAAGAATACTTGATACTTCATTATATGAAGATTATTAACATATACATAAACATTACTCAATCAGAAAGCAGCACGGTGACTCAGTAGTTAGCACTGTCGCCTTTCTGTGTTAAGTTTGCATGTTTACCCCGTGTTTGTGTGACTTCCAAAAAAAAAAAAAACAGGTCTGTTCTCCTGTCAGTACCCTTGACCAACACACTGGTTTAGAACTGGAGTTGGTCCCCAGACGCTGCACAAGGCTGCGATTGGTTAAATGCAGAGATTGAATTTCAGTGTGTATGATTGTGTAAATCACCAGTAAAGGCTCTTCTTCATCTATAATGCACTAGAAAATTTGTTCTCTTTTGTGCATTTTAAGGCCATTTCAGCTATCTAAAGTATTGAATAAAATGCTTTCCAAGGAGTTTAAAAAGATTACTGGACGAGGTCTAAAAGGTGTACCTTGTTGTAGTTCTTAGCCAGCTCCAGCATTTCCTTGACGATGGTCTCATTGAGCTTGCAGTGCTCGCTGTAGTCCTGCAGGGTCAGGCCCTCCATCCAGCTCTTCTTATGCAGGTTCAACAGCATCTGAGGGGTGATAAAAGTTATGTTTCTTATGTTCTATTAAAAAACACCCAAATATATAAATCATTCTGTGAGGAGTGTATTCTCAAACCTTTTGCTCCAGCTCATTTTTCCTGTAGTTGATGGTGATGGAGTAGTAGTGTCTGTTGAGTCCATGAATCAGAGCCTGACAACACAAGAAAAAGTTAAGTATTTGAAGTAATAACATGCACCATCTATATGTGCTGAAAAAAATCCCCCAAATTAGGGTTAATATTCCACTTTTTTGTTTTGATTCAATCCTGTTTGGCAGTAACAGAGGATTAAAGTCACATTAAAGTGGTCTAATATCAAGCCAAGTGTGTTTTCTCTCATTGCAACAAGATGATCTCTGATGCGATGTTTATCTGACCACTAATGGCTAAGAAACTGAGTTAAATTAGGTCATCTGCTGATTGTCTTTGCTACTTATCATGGAAACACAAGTATTGTGCCGGTGTGGCTCAGAGTTGAGGAAAACACCACTTGAACATCTCCAAACCATCTTGAGGCATTTTAGAAAAAAATCACATTGAAGATGATTTTGCCAAATCCAGTGTGTTACCTGGATTGAGGGCTTGTTCAGATGACCCAGGTTGGATGTCGTCTGTCTTGGTTCATGACCCAACACCATCATGTTGGCATTGATCAATCTGAAGGCATCTATAACAACCTGTAGAAGACAAGAGCGGTTTACTGACTGGGAGGTTATTTCTAACTCACTTCACAATTAACAGCATAACTTTTAGAAGACAAATAAAATTAGAGCTACAGTCACTTCTTTACCTTTCCTTTGACGCTCTGAATGGGATCAACCACCACTGCGACGGCGCGCTCTGACAGGGCCTCGAAGCTCTGCTGTGTGTTGATGTCCACACCAGACAACCAACAGCCAAAACCAGGATGACTGTGGTACCATCCAACCACCATCTCTGGTCTGATGAGAAAAATGGGTGGAAACATGTTTAGATGGTATCAAAACCCCTTTAAATTTAGCCAAGAAGTTTGCCTGTTTTGCCTTCAAAGTAAGATTTAATAAAACTACCCAGCCCAGAAATTACCCACAAGTTCACATGAAAATACTTAATGTCAGGGTGCAAAATTAACTTTCTGTCTACTTCCCAAGTGGCTAATCAATGTTTAAATTTTACCAACCAATCAGTAGGTTACCATTGTTTTGTTTTGTTTTTTTGGCTGGTGAATGAAGCAAATCTACCAGCTACTTGCATATTTACCAGCATTTGGCTGGTGCTAATTTTGGTCCCTGTGTAGAGTAACTTTTTTATAAGTTTGGCTCAAAGAATTTATAATACATATAGACAAACAAACAGTGAGCAATTCAGTAAATACTGTTACTGTAGATATGTGTCAAGGTTTTACCTGCCAGTCTGCTTCAGCATGTCCAACATCTTGGCCTGGAACACAGGGTCCACTGCTTCAACACTCACACCCTGTTAAGTGGAAAAGGGTCATTTAGTAATGAAGAGGCAAAGTCAAAATTAGCACCATACAATTTCTTATAAAATTGTCAGCATGCATACAACTTTACTATTCAACTTGACATCAGAAAAAGAAGAATTCAGCTTTATGTGTTATGTTAAAAAGAGTTTCCAGATCAAGTATTTTCTACAGCAGGTCCACAATGATGTATTGTATAATGCTGTTATTAGATAAAGTACATACTGTTCCTGACTGGGGCATGGCAAATACATCAATCACTCGCACTGTGTAGTCATCAACAAATTCTCCCAGCATCAGTCCCATGACCTCCATTGGTACACCAGCACGTCCGTGCTTCAACATCTAATGAAGAGCAAAAACATGAGGGAAAAGTCACATAAGTGTTATCTTAAATACAAGAATGAATATAGCCACTTTGAAAGTGCAGAGGATGATGTGATTACCTTGAGCAGGGCCAAAGAGGAGATGTACACCTGCTCAGCTGTGTCCACAGCAGGTGCATCTGTTGGAGGGCCCTGAGGAGTCAAAGCAGAGATCATTTATCAGTTCAGCCCCTTCAAATATGGCAATTTCTCAGATTAATCATTACAATGCAACTATCATTTAGAATTTTAATGCATGTAATGTGTAACTGGTCATGATTTTGTATCCCTTATTCCTGTGGTATGCAGCATTTTAGCTTGACATAAGATTTGTGAGTCAAAATATGAGACTGCACTTGGATCCAAGCAAAGTTTCTGTATTCTCACCCCTGAGACTGAAGTTGAAATTCAAGTTTTTATTAAGTAGGCTACATACTTTTTTTTTTTTTTAAAGTTATTTTTTTGGCCATTTTTGCCTTTATTTGATAGCGACAGCTGAAGAGTAGACAGGAAACGGGGCATAGAGAGAGGGGATGACACGCAGCAAAGGGCCGAAGGCGGGAGTCGAACCAGCGGCCGCTGCAGAGGACCACAGCCTCCATACATGGGTCGGACGCTCCACCCACTGAGCTAAACGTCCGCCCGGCTACATATTATTGATGCAATAACAAATCCCAACTGTGTTATGGGCAGTTTAGCCCAGCACAGTGTAGCCCACCAATTTTTAAACACTTTTCAAATAAAATTTTAAAAGCATAAGCTTGCAGCCATGTTTAAATGTCATTTTTGTTCATGTTCTTTATCTATGGTCAATTCAGACTTTGTGTTACCTGGCCAAGCCCTGGCATTCCACCTCCAAGCCTCAGCAGCCGGTCCATATTAGGATCTGTCAGACATATAAAAGACACAATAAAGACATTAGCTTGCCTTCATACAATACAGCTGACCAGCAAATTGTAGAATTATCATGTATCAGAGAGATTTGGGCTACAAATAATTATTATAGTTGATTAATTTATCAATTATTGATTGACTGTTCGATATTTAAAATGTATTTCCCACAGCTTACAATGTCTGCAAATATCTAATTTTTTCCACAACACAAAGATATTCAGTTCACTCTGTAACAGAGGTCTAAGGAAACCAGAAAATATAAATTTTGACTTATTTTACCTTTTAAAAAAATATTATATATATATGTATATGTATATATATATATACATATATATATATATATACACACACACACACACACACACACACATACACATATATATACATCAAATGGAACTACAGTATGAAATCTTTGTGTGGGAATCTGAGCTATGACTTGCTTGGATTTCTAACAGGAAACTTGACAGGTGTGTTTACCTGGAACAGGCCTTTTCCCAACTAGTTAGCATAAACGTAGGAAAATATTAATTGTTTCACATTAGCTCAGCTTTAGGTTAAATGTCTTAAATTACATCAACTTTTATATTTTCTGCTGACTAAGTGTGTGTTGATTTATGAGTATGATTTATGACATTATAATTACAACGTTTATTGAATCCTGAATAAAAACTGAAGTCAGCAACTAAATCGCTAGCTAGCTTCAGTAAGCTAGCATTAGCTAACTTACCCGCAGTCACGTAAACACATCACAAAAAATAGACAACCGGTCATTGCGCTTTCGTTCAAATGACCAGTTTCTGTACTAACCGTGATAACAGCTGGCAAATTTAGCATTAAGTAACATTAAAAGGCTCGGTTCAGGAATTAGGAGTTAGCGTTACTAAAAGCGTTAGCGTACCCTTAGCTTACTCATGCTTGGCCTCTGTCAACTCGCACAAGAAAAGCGGAAAAAATTTCAACATTGATTAAATATCACCATATATTATTACAACTACCGGTTATGCTAAAGCTGTAAGTCTGCTTACCTGTTATCAAATCTGTCGGATGTTCAGAAAAGTCTGCGTTTCGGTATTCAGTCGAATCAAACCAACTGTCTACAATGAATCAGCCAGAATTCCCTTTTTTTCTTAAAACTACTTCCGTCGCACTAATGACGTATTTTGTTGTAGGCCGATTGGTAACTGCATAATCAAGACACAAGGGGGCGCCACAGTCATTACATTTCATACTAATACTTCTGCTGTAGTCTGCTGTATTTATTTATTTATTTATTTATTTATTTATTTATTATATGTTTATTTATTTGAATCATATTTTAAATAGGTTAATTTTGTTTTATTTTATTAGAAGTCATCTTTCAGTCTTAAAAAAAAAAACTGAATAAGAGGAGTGCCTTAAAACTCTGAATTACTTGAATATTCAATTAACTATTAATTACTTTAATATTTTTTTATTTTCTTTATGTAGGTTTTTATCATTCTTTCCCTTTGATGCTTTCTTTTAATTTATGCTGCTTCAGAGAGAGTTATTGACAGATGTGTTTAAAATTATACTGTCTTTTTTTTTTTTTTTTTTTTTTTTTTTTTTTTTTTGTCTTTTATTATCATTGTTATCAATAATAATAATGAACATGTATTTATTCACCTGATAGAACATAGCACACATGCTATGCACACAGTAGTTAGCTACATAATTACTGCCTAAAGCCCACAGTTTATAAGATTTAAAATCTATTGGGCTATGTCTTGTCTACAGTAAAATAATACCAAAAGCTTGCACAATTTCCAAATTCTATTGAAATATATGATATGAAATTTATTGTCAGCTATTCATTTCATTAATTATTATGTCACTGTTTTAGTGTTTCTGTAAAAAGGACATGTGCAACTTTGACAGTAGGATTTTTTTTAAATACATAATATTTTATAAGTTTTATAAGTTCAAATGTTTTTCATAAATTGCAAAATACTTTCTAAGTAACAGTGATAACAGATTCCAATTGTCAATGGATGGAATCAACGGCTTTTAAAGGAGATTGGTGTTAAAACTAAAATTACATGTAACTGGGATATTTATGTCTATATTTTCAGCTAATTATACATTTTCAGATTGAACTGAATGTAAAATTGCACCTGGCTTTCAAACACGTACAGTGCTAGTGTCATCTTGATAAAGACAGCACACTGAAATAAGACACAGCGTTTCTCTTTTAATACTAAAGAGAGTGAAAGCAGCTGTGATGTTTGTGTGGTTTCTCATATTTCAGCATGCAAGCATTTCATTATTCCCAGAGGAGCCACAAACTCTGAGCCAAACCACACCATCACCGGGCCTGTGAAAAAGCTTCACTGTGTGCTTTCATGTATTCTGGCCAGACAGTTGCCAATCCAGCTGAGCTGCTCGTACAATCTCGCCCAACAATGTTGCTGGCCACACTGACTGACCAAACAGGTCAGCTGGCAAGCTCAGGTCGTCCATAATTCTTCGTCAGTAGAAGAGGAAGGGCCAGATAGTTATCCACATTCCTTAGTCCCTCCCTCTCCACACCCACAGGACCTCTTACAACCTCAACATGAAAACACTTTGCAGTCTTAACCAGGATGTGCATCCTTATGATGGACTAAGCTAGTTTACTGCCTTTGAGAATTAACCTCCATAAGGTATATATTATTAATGTTGTCTCAGTGTTCAGTGGCTTCAGTGTTTGTCTCATTTCTGTTGGATTATTGCTGATACAGTTTGACTGCAGCCTCCTATAATGACACTTCAGCAGGTCCAGAGATGAGCACAAATACATCAAAAAGTAAAATACAAACTCATCAAATATATCTAAATATAATGCATTCTATACAAACTTACATCATCGCATTTCAGGAAGCCTCAGTGAGGGTCTGACCCAAACCCCTGACACCAAGGACACTGAGGTTCATGTCCTGTGTAAAACCAAAAGTCAACTCTGACTTATTTAAAGTTTTAAGCTACTTACACCTTAACATACACCCTGGACAAGTCACCAGTTCATCGCAGGGCTTACACATAGAGAAGCAAACAACCGCTCATATTCACACCTACAGGTAATTTAGAGTTATCAATTCATCTGCTATGCTGCATGTCTTTGGAGAGAACCCATGCAGACAAGAGGAGGACAGAAAGGTCCTGCACCAGACAAACTCCCCAGCCCCTGAGCCAGCTGGGGGATTCAAACTCAGAACCTTCTTGCTGTGAGGCGACAGTACACGACCGTGCTGCCCCACATTTTCACATTAATAAAAGTTAAAATGAATAAGTGTCTGTTATTGAGTTGTAACAAATCCTTAATAACCTTTTAGACGGAGTAGATTTTTGTAACAGTTAAATTGAGCAATATGTTAATGGAGTCTGGAAGGCAGTGAGACAGGCAGTCACTGAAGTCCAACTCCAGACTGTGTATTTTTCAGTGGGCTTTTGTTTTCAGGATAACGAGATAAATTTTACATCAAGAGATGAGTGACAGTTATAAACAACTGATGAACTTAGAATGGTGGAGTCTGGGGAGGAGGGGGCGAGGGGAAACAACCTATTTAATGTACCATTTATGCCTCCAACTTGTTATTTGGACTGCTGTATTCACTTTTGCATGTGCAAAATGTTTCCTAAGTGGCATCACGAAACGTAACATACTTATTTTAACCCAAACCTTGATCTTTTCCTAAACCTAACCGAGTACTTTTGGTGCCTAAACCTGACCACACTGTGTTCCATGTGTTTAATGTGAAACGTGTACTTAAGGTCAGATATGCCTGTTGCACAGGACAGGTCACGTGATTCACTTGCATTTAGCCAAATGTGACGCAGCCATGCCAAGTGGAATCAAGCCATGGGACTGTGATTAGTTTTTTTTTCCTACAGTTAAAACCTGGGGATAAAAATGTGCTTTTTTAAGAATAAAATGACAGATTCACTATTCTGTTTCAAATACACAAATGCAAGCTATTAAAGTATTTTGTTGCAAATTGCATCCAATGTTTTTCTTCCCAGCAAAATATAAAAGACAATATATATATATATATATATATATATATATATATAAAAATAGCCCTGTTATTTTATTGAGAAAAGACTTTGCTGTTGTGAAAAGATTTTGTAACTTTGGGATCCAAATGATCCTCAGAGGATGAAGTCCATATGTTTAGTAAGTCCTCATTCTTATTGTAGTTATGATGTGGAGGGTGATGATTCCTTGTTTTTTGCTGTTGTTTTTGTGTTTTTGTCTGTACAATTGTCTGGCTCTGATATTTGTGTTATGCAGCATTCCTTTTGAGGACAACATGAATATACGAACTTATGCACAAACTGACAAAAGTGACTGAAATGAAAAAGTAATTAAATATGTTTTTTAAATATATACCATTGAATACTGGCCATTTCTGTATATGTCCACCATTAAAGGATCTGATAATCAATGACTCAATCAGAGTCAGAACAATACAGGAAACAAACTGTCATTATTTTCCCTTGAAGTGGACCGAGTTTATTGTTTGCTGAATCATTAGTGCTGACTGGGTTATCTCATTTAATTCAGCTCTGCTTGTGATTGGCTGACAGCTTCCCAGTGGTTCAATTTGAAAACGATTCACTTTGTTGCTCCAAACAGAGAGAAATCATTACCGAAGCTTTCTGATAAATTATACAGACAAACAATGGATAGATGGATGAATGAGACGAAGGCCACAGATCAATTGACTTATTGGATATTTGACACATTTGAAGGTTTAAAATAAAATGCAAATTGATGCAGTATACATGTCTTTAATTTGTGAAATAGTTTAATTAAATCCTATATTAAGTCTCCCCATGTCACCAAAAGGGCAAGGTACAGGGTATTGATGTATAGGGATTATAAATCAATAACTGGGTAATAAGAAGCACAGGAAAGCATCTATATAAAGTCTATTGAAGCTGATCATTCAGATAGGAAAGATTGGACTTTTCAAGGAGCATCAGAAGTAGCTTGTAACTTGACACCAGCATGAAACCTTAATCCTACCAGCAGAGGAAATAAGGGAGAGAAATTTGATGCTTTAAGAGCTTCCCTGCACCCTGATGGGATTTGGATTTAGCTTCGCTTTATAAATCTCCAGCAGGACCTGCAGCAGGATGGCTGCCAGTGGCAAGCACCTCTTTGTGCCCTTAAGTGTTGGTATGTGAATATAAAATGAGTGTAATTAGATAAAAAGTAAAAAGGCAAATGTGCACCTAGACAGTTTAAGTACAACACCTCTGGGGCCACATATGAGCCTGCGTAGCTTAAGATTTAAGTTGCTCTGCAGCATCTCCACTAATCTGTCCACTTTAACTGTATGAGTAAACATTAAACTTGTTTATAGTGGTTAAGATGCATACCATACACTCTGATGCAAAGCCTGTGGTTTGACGCTGCGTGGGTACCTTTGTTGCATCATCCCCCCGCTCTCCTTTCATTTCCTGTCATCTCTGTACAGTCCCCTGTTAAATAAAAATGTACAAAAGATTCTTCAAAAAATCACATTCACGAGTTGACTGTGCACTTTCTTTTTGAGACACTGAAAACAAAGGACTGTATAACACCATTTTTATGTCTGTTTCTCAGTGGCTTTTACGTGGATAATGACATGTGATGTTTGCAAAAAAAAAAAATGTTGGTCAGAGACACAAAAGGTAAAAAAGGACACTTTTATTGACATGAAACCATTTCAGTAACAAACAAAAAAATCATCTTATTGCACACTGACAGGATCACACAGCTTTTCTATATCAGCTTGTTCCAGCCCTACACTGAGGCTGTAAAATGTTTACACAAGAATTATTCAAACTGAAGACTTCAATGTTTTTTTTAATTACAAATGGAAATGTTCTACATGACCTTTGTATAAAAAAAAATCACTTTTCCCAGAAAAATCAGGTAACATATTTAAAATATGTGGCAAAGTTGTGATCTCTACATGAATCTGAAATAAAGATCTATGAGTTTGAAAGAAGTCTGACTGCAGAGCTTTTAGAGCGGCTCAGTGAGGTTTGAATGTTCAAGGTAGAATATGCCGGATTGCTGTTTGTGAATTGATTGATTGCATAGTCGCATTTCCAGGTCATCAAATACAAATGCTTTTGATTGGTAAAGCCTCCTGTACACAGCAAAATAATGAGAAAATAAGAAAATACAGGCAGCGGACAGGCTCTCTGCAGATACAGACTCCACCACACACTTCAAGTGGGTCATAAATGATGACTGAGAGGGTTAATTTTATACAAGTGAAGTCTATATATTTTTGTTTTGTTGTTTTGTTGTTGTTGTTGTTGTTGTTGTTGTTGTTGTTGTTTTTAGGAAAATCCTTCATTGTATATCTTTAATGCATTGTATGATAAGTTTTTTAAATGTATTGTTTCATAATGTTGTGTAAAATAACTTATCATGCTAAGTAAAGTTTATTCACACAATTAAAAAAAACACGTTTTTCTATGTTACTGCATAATGATTTGTTTATCGAGTTAATAACTTAATAGTTTTTCAGTAAATTTAAAGTCTAAATGCAATTTCAAGTCCCTGTAAGATACAGGGATACAGGGGACTGGGTATTGAACCTCAGCACATTCTGAGACCCACTGAAATGTTATTAGATATTTCCTGATTTAAATCAGGAAATATCAGGAAACATTTCTTAATATAGTCTATGTTTTATTTAGGAATTATTATTATTATTATTATTATTATTATTATTATTATTATTATTATTATTATTATTATTATTATTATTATTATTATTATTATTATTATTATTATTAGATTTGACCTCAGTTAAACAGTTCAACATATGATAAAAAATGATCAATGCAAAAGACTGAAAAACACTAATTTGTTCACATGGCAGGTAAAGAATAGAGCTGGTTTTAAATGTCTTTTGATTGATTGTATTGAGGAGGGGGTGGCCCACCCTGCTGGTGTAATAATGAGGGAGGCTGGTCCACAATCTGACTGCAACAACTGAAAGCTTTATTTAAGCCCGTGCCTGATGAACCTAAAGGGCCTTAGAGGTCAAACAGGAGATAAAAAATGTAGGAAGAGGCCATCTTGTCTTGCATCAACAGCAAACCACAGAAGCTAGAAACCTATAGTTCCTCATTTTTCATAATTCATTTGGCTAGTGTCAGTTATTTATATGCTATATGTGAAAAATGCTTAGTTTACACTTTTACAGACTGCATATGAGCAAATCAATCATGTGAATGCACTCAAAAGTGGAAGATATTAATGGTTCTCTTGATTATAAGTCAATATTTTGCTTCTACTTCACCATCAAACCTGTATGTCACATGATCTATATACAGTCGGCTATATGGAGCCTATAGGAGAGTGGTTCTCAAATGGGGGGCCTTGAAGGGGTTCCAGATGGTCCCCAGCAAAAAGGGAAGTATTTTATTTTCACTGTAATTCCATTTATAAGTATCAACAATGACAGAATGCATGACTGTTTGGTGATGGGTTTCATAAACCAGTGTTTCCCCTGCATTTATTTAGCAGCAGTGCACCACCACAGCAAGGAACATACCGCCGCTGCAATTCACCAGGTTCACACAGTGGCTATTTTGACATCATGTTCAGGGTGGGGCACTTAAATGCTGTTATCAAAAACAACAGTGTCGTACCGCTGTGTTCACGCTCGTAAACGTACAAAATCTGATAGTTATCATGTCTCAAGACACGACAATGGATGGTGAAAATCTGGAGGGACATCGAGTCATATTTTCAGATAAAATAACATATTTGACAACAGCTAATGTTAGCATCAACAACGTCAGAGTTAACATTTCAGTTTGTTACATGATACAATACGAGAAGCATGAATTAATTCTGAAATATCAACAGAGGAATTAATTTATACCTTTCATTTCACATTATGTCATACTACCAAACAGTAATGTTAGCGAAGAAGTGGTTGAATGCTAATATTAGCTGTTTTCTAGCTAATGGGTGATGAAAGATCTTGTTTTAACTTAAAATATGGCCCCACGTCCCCCTGGATTTTCACCATCCATTGTTTTTTCAGTTGCTGATTGGTTGGGAATTGATGACATGACAACAATTTGTCATATTTTGTATGTTTATGACTTGATTTTTGAAACACAGCAGTATGATACTATGCCTTTTAGTCCGGAAATTTTACATAGCAGATAATTACTTTTAATTACTAACGAGATCAGGCTTATTTTGACTGTGGATTCAATGATGATGTGTACTTAATTTGGGCTTCATCCTGACATCCATATTACAAGAGAAAAGGCCTGTGTTACAACCGTCCCCCTCTATAATTTTGTCCCTGCTCTCCCCTATATAAGATTTTTAACATCAACTTAAAGCATAACCAAGACCTGAGCAGCAACAGATATGAGACAAAACTAGAATTATTGCCCAAAAAAACACAGCTGTAGTAATACAGCAGAAGAAATCCTGTACGCTTTCTGTAAGAAATCATCTAAAAAATCTACTTCTGTTACTCCTCCAAGCAAATGATCATGTTACTCTCAAATCAGTTTTTCATTTTAAAGCTACTACAAGGAATATTTCTTTTCTTTTTAAAAAAAAAAAAAAAATAGCCAGTTGTCTCTCTGATGATCTTGTTTGTGGGTCATATTGAGGCACTTGTAATAAATTGAGACTGTTTCATTACCAGTTAAAAACTCTTTGTAGTAGCTTTAAATGTCACAGTTGTATGAAATCGGTCCAATTTGTCAAATTCAACTTGCAAAATTCCGTCTTACAGACTGTTCCTTCCTCAGAACAGCCTGATGTGGTTTGTCATGATGAGACCTCTGTTGGTCTTCCTCATATTAACTCTGAGCATTTCCTGCAAATATGATTCCCAGAAAATAATTAAACATTACCTTTAAAAAAAAGAGAAAACACTTCAATTTTGTATTGTATTTTTCTATTATAACTAGAGCTGCACAACAAATCACAACTGCAACAATAAGGCCAGGTGCAATATCCAAATCACAGAGCCAGAACCAAATAGAATTTTTTTTTTTTAAGTGAAAAAACAGCATTATAATGAGGTACTGTAGCACTGCAGAGATGACCTGGTTTAAAAATCTTGTTCTTGTTGTTGATGAAAGAAAACACATTTGTTTGATACAGACCTCAATAAATATCACATCGCCATGATTTTAATAGGTTTTTTTTTTTTTCAGTTATCATGAAAATTATTATTCAAAACTGATCATTTCTACTGATCATATGACAAACTGCAATTGCAATTTCAGTCAAAATAATCACAATATGACTTTTTTACTGAATCATGCAGCCCTCTGGCAAAACTAATCGGATTGGGCTGATTTTTTGGCTAAAAGAGAAAAGGTCGGTGTTGCAGCCGTCCCCCACATACTCTCATCCCTGCTCTCCCCTACTCTTTGTGCGATAAAACATCTAATAGCAAAAATCTAAAATCAGATTGGGGCCTGATTTGTGTCAGTTTAAAAGTCCTTGATGTGAAAGCGTTTGAGAACCATTGCTATGGGATGTAGGCTGTATTTTAGAAAACCTTAGGCCTGTGTAAAAGAGGAGAAAATGTTTTAATATACTGCAAATATTAATTCTGTGTTCTAGCTTGTGAATCCACTCCCTCCTGTGACCTCCAGCTCAGGCCGGCAGCTCCCTGCTTATATTTCATTGCATCCTGATTCTCTGACATGTAGTGTGTTGGATGGGGGGAAGGGTAGGAAGAGGAAGAGGGTGTGTGTGTGTGTGTGTGTGGTTGGTGGAGGTGGGGGTGAAGAATGCTTGGTATGTGCGGACGACAACAACATGAAAGGCGACGAGTGTGCGGCCCAACCGATTGTGCGCCTGCAAATCAAACCCAAACGCGCTTTGTGTCCGATTATAAATTGCGCCGCAGACCTCAGACGTCTCGACGTGCCTTTGTCGCAAAAAACAAACCGCCGGTGCGAGTTTTTGTGAGGCCACCGCGCAGCTCATTTGATGTCAAACACCCTGCAGAGGCGGAGATGGTTTGGTCTGTAGTAGGTGGGACTGCCGAGCGGTCTGCAGCAGGACGTCGTAGATCAATGAACCGGACCGGAGGGTTGGTCCATCCATCGCCTGGTGTGCTGTAGCGATCTGACTGTATAGATGTGTCAGTGTACCTATGCAGGAGCGAGGCTTTATTACTCTTAATCAGTATGCGGATGTTTTAAACCGACTATCGGCTCTTTTATAGGCTCCTCACACCGCTTGGATTCCGTCTCTAGTGGCTCCATCGCTGCGATATTTTTTATTTGTGGGGAAATAAAATACATCTGTAACCTCCAGGATGATCTTTGCAAACACAGGCAACCCGCTGAAGACAGCCAATCGTAAGCAGGTAAGGCCAAAAACACATTATTAATATTTCTGCCTACTTTTTTATGCTCACACTTGAGGCAGAATTTGAAGCCACAAATGACATTGGAAAGCCCTTTCCGGCTCTCATATGGAATATGTGCGTTTATATCTCTTAATTTTAATGCAAAAAGATTTAAATTCTATTAAAAAATAGATCCTCTTACTCACAGTCAGTATCAAACAGGAAGCTGATCCTCTGATAGGCTACATGGGGAGATAAAACCAGCTGCTGCTCTACTACCACTGAGACTTTAATTATTGTGTCCATATAACCTTGTTTGCCCACTCTGGTCAATATGCATGGCGGTAATTGTAGTCCATTTTATAGATTAATGCATTCTGGGTGAATCCACACATACACACGCGCGCGCGCGCACGTACGCACACAGATAGAGGGAGTAGGAGTAATGTAATGTAATGTATGTCAGTGTGCTGAAGTGAACTGTGCTGCCTTCATCCTTCATTTTGACCTCTCAGGTGAACAAAAAGGTAATTGCAGGCCGAGCCCCCTTTTGCTTTCCCATCACACGCTCTGATTTAGATGGAAGATGGGAAGAGAAGGTGAGGCAGCTGTTGTTATAACCTCTGATGATGATGATGATGATGATGATGATGGTGATGAAGAAGAAGATGATGATGAAGGGAATGTGAGAAGATGAAGTTGGATTGGGGGTTCAGTTTGGGAGCCTGCAGCCTTATTAGGGCTGGGCTATATGGCTTATAAATTATATCTCCATATTCTTAAACTGTGCCGTGTTATATGGTACATATCTCGATATACACATGGTTTCTAAAATCAAATAGTGCAAACGTATGATGCTCTTATAGAATATTATGTATTGCTGCACATTAAACTACTTAATAAGGCTGAGCGATATGATCACAATATTTCTTCACCAAAAACTAGGGCCTGACCAATACTGGATTACATGAGGCAAGCCCAGTGTTAGAGTAAAAAAAATATATCAGCCAATATTCTTACAGATAGAATAAAGAGATTATCGAATATATACATAAACACTTTTTTGCAATGATCCCTCAAAAGTAGTTAACACTTGTGACAAAGATATGTAATGGAGGCAGGATGTTTTACAGTTTAACAATAAATGTTATTCTGTTATTTTTAATCATTATTAATTGCTATGAATAAAAAACACAAATAGAGCAAAATATCCGTATATATTAAACCTGTATTGAGAAAAAAGTATCAAATATACACAGAATTCTGCCTATAAAGCTAACAAATAAAAACAATCTGCATTATGTTCTATTATTATTATTTTTTTCATATAGGCACATATCAGACAACATAATGCTGATATAGACCGATATGGCTCTGATAGACCAATAACAGGCTGATAATATTGTTTGACAGGTGTATTGGTCAGATTTAATACACAATACCTCAATATTACTATTATACTATTGGTGCTTTTGCGAAATATTATCACATTGAGATTTTTGCCTAAAAACACATAAGTTATGTGGATATAATGACTATAATACAGGGATTACCCCAGCAAGTGCCCTTTTTGGTGAGGGCCCGGCATGATAACATAATCATGGCTGACATTGCTGAATCGAGAATTTAGAAAAAATCAAAACACAGTTTTAACAGGGCCCACTGGGGTTGGGCCAGTGGATCACAATGCCTGACAGTCATCGACTACTGAGCCCTCTGCCATCATAACACTGTGATTTAAAAGTGCCTCAGAACTGATTTAACTAATATATTTTATGGAGAGTCAGCCAGAGAGTGCAAAAACAAAGGATGGGTTTATTATAATAGCACCTTATGCCTGATTTACTAAAGGAAAAACAGGAAGAAGTACTGCGCAATTTGTAATTAATATCCAACATATAAAATTATAAAAAGTGTCAAAGAAAGTATATAAAAACAATATCAACAATATGTTTCACTATGGACATCATCTTATGCCAGTTTGCTAAGCATCGCCCAGCCCTGGGGCCCAAACCTGTGAATCAAAGCACAATTCAAATGGGTCCCTCATGGTTAACTGCTGTTAACTGCTACTCTGACATAAGGTCCCATGGGGGGCACAGAAGGACTTCGCCTCTCTATAGGGCATTCATGTTTTAACAAACAGATGTCGCTGGTGAGTTTTCCAACCATTATGTCCATGTTTCTGGTGTTACAGTACTCAGTAGTGATTGACAAATAATTTTTGTCTCTGTTTGAATTGTGCCAAGAATCACATGTGATGTTTGTCAGTTTAAAAGATCATTTGACAAGTGAAGAAATTTGCAGTTTGTTGCAAAACTGTCAGACTGTGAAGATACATAATTAGAAAGACCACACACCCAGTGGTGGCATGAGTGAAATCATGACGTTAGCCGCTGAAGCTATGATGCCACTGTGTGTTTTAACGACACGATGTAGTCACACAAGTAACAGGTTTTGCTTCCCGCCAGAACCGGGAGTCGCTGGGTAAAACAGGTCAGGCAAGATTACGTTACAGGGGACGACAATGCTGTTGTTGATGACTTATATCGTGCCAGATGAGAGATGTAGTTCACTGAGCAGTTTCACACAAAAAATATTTGTCTCTCGCCGTTGACAACCATACATATATTTCTTTCCAAAATAAGGCGCAATGGAGGCCCCTGGAAGGGGAGGGGCTTCGCTTCTCTGTAGCGCATTCACATTTTATCCAACAGATGTCGCTGGTGAGCTTTCCAACCGAGCCGCCCCACTGTTACAACTGTTAAAA
>JAJHUR010130462.1:18112-35484 GCA_027495735.1 Lutjanus campechanus | reverse complement strand
TTTGGTAGCATGTGTGTTTCTGGTGATGAAGTTACTTAGTTTAATTATTTTGAGACAAACGAGCGCAGAGATGGACCTGTTTCCAGTGACATTTGATCTTAACTATGAGTCTGATTCAGAGGAGGAAAAAGAGGAGGAAAGACACATCAGCGCAAACCAACAGGTGCGCTGATGTTACATTAGTCGTCTGGATCGATCCATAAAACTGTCTCAACAATGTGTTCAACTCGGTCTTCTCAACTACCTGAAAGTTGACCATAAACATTTCCCACACAAGTTTGCTACTGTCGGCATATTACCGCTACTTTGTTACGTTGTCGTTTACAATAATCTGGACGTTACCAGTGCTGAAAACTGGAGGGGAACAAAACCGGAGGGGCACCATGTACGAGGAGCGAGGAAATCCACTCTGCCCGGTTGCGTCGCTCGCAGCGGAGTGATAGTACTGTCTGTAAACAGTCCCAGTGCGTTGTTGCTCTATATCAGCACTCATGGAACGTCTCTTGTCCAATCAAATTACTCGGTCGGAACTAACTGTTGTATAATACAAATTAAATAATTAATTAAATATAAATCATAATCATGTTCTATTCCTAAACATAACAAATTAATTTAATTGCCAACAACAATAACAATTATTATTGTTATTATTGTTATTATTATTATTATTATTATTATTATTATAGTTTATTTACCATAGCCACAGTGTTTAATCGTTCCATCGTTGTCATGCAGAAATATTGTAGAAAACGAAGCAAAGTTTAAAACACAAAACGCAATGCAGAATTTTTTAGAACCCATTCACACAGACATTCTTGACAGGTGATAGTCTATCTGCAGCCGAGTGGACCTGCAGAGATGTCTCCCTTCAAGACATAGAAAAATAAATCCAGATGATTAGTTCAAAAAGGCTTTATTTTCTTTGAAAACTACATAAAACACTCCACTGATCGCTTAGAAAAGAGTCAAAAGATAAATATGAGCACACAGGTAAATTTGGAGAAACATATGATGCCATCCAGATGATGTTCTTTCTTATTTCAGCAAGACAATGCAAAGATACATTGTGCACGTGTTAAAACAGCATAAGTACCAAATGTTCAGATGTCCACAGCTGAAGGTGCATTCTGGGATATATTAGGCCATCAGGACATACCGGCCTGGGCGGCAGGAAATATTTCACAATTAAATATACAGCAGGACGGGGGGAAAGGGCTTACAAAATACACCTCTTTTGCAATATAAACAGGATTTTCATCTAAATTGTGTACACAGACGCAATAGTTCAGCTGGAGAGCCTCAGGTCTTAGCTCACTAATATGGCAAACAGCATCGATGCGGATATCACTCACGCAGACCCAAAGTAAATACAAGCCGGCGATTCATCCAAGGTAACAATTGAGGTTGTGTACGATATGATGGAATGCACAAAACCCCCCATTAAACGCTAGTTCAAATATTTATATTTCTTTTTGGTATAAATATAACAGAAAGTTTCACAGTTCTGGCATTGTTTGGAAGGGCAAGGAACCCGCTCGCGTTATAAATGAGAGCTCGGTGACAGGTGGCGATGCAAAAATGAAGAGCGTCGGGGCCCGAAGGTAAACAGAGTGCTGCAACAATACGGCCTCATGTGTTTGGAAGCGGAGCAGCGGACCGCGGCGACGCGGCAGCATATTTCACGAGACTGAGTCAGAGTTTTATTGCCTCGGTCAGGCTGTGACGGAGAGGTTCACACACCGAGGGAGCAGCTCTCCACTCCTGGACGTTTTTCTTTTTTTTTCTTCCCTCCTCCTCTTTCACGTCCACAGATTTAAACATTTCCAAAGGGATAAATGTGTGTGTGATCCTGCAAATGCACACACACTCTGCAACTTGATCACTCTCCATGTGGACTGTGCAGTCTAGAAGTGCACGCGCACTTCTCATCCTCACTGACACAGACACACACGTTTCCATTACCAGGGTTGGGAGGGTGGTGGGAATAAAGTGATTTTAGGGCTGCAACTAACGATTAATCGGTCGATTATTCTCTCAATTAATCAATTAATTGTTTGGTCCATGAAACGTCAGAAAATAGTGAAAACTGTTTATCAAAGTCCAAGTCCTCAAATGTCTTGTTTTGTCCACAACTCAAAAATATTCAGTTTACTGTCAGAGAGGAGTAACAAAAACCAGAAAATATTCACATTTAAGAAGCTGAAATCAGAGAATTTTGACTGTTTGTTTTTTAAAGATTCACTCAAAATGATTCATTAATCCTGTCACAATCTTGTCAATTTAAAAAGACTTCCATAGGTACGTGTGCTCTAAACGCTTAGACCTATTTTTCAAGCGTTTCCTGTAAAGATTATTTTCATTATTGATCAATGTCTCAGCCATTTTCTCCATTAATTGATTAGTTGTTTGGTCCATGAAACAGTGCAAAATGTTGATCAAGGCTCGTGTTGATGTCCTCAAATGTCTTCTTTTGTCCACAACTCAGATATTTAGTCTTTTAATGTCAGGGAGGAGTAAAGAAATGCAAATATTCACATTTAAGAAGCTGTAATCACTAAAAAGATTACTCAAAACGATTAATTGATTATCAAAATATATGTTGATTTAATAGTTGATTAACAATAGATGAATTATTGGAGCTTTAAGTGTTTTATTGTTTTATGTTCATTGTTTGGTTGATTAGCTTGTCCAGCTGTTCCTTCTTTTCTTGTTGATTGGTTGATTGATTGACTTTAGGACAAAAATGGTGAAATTTCCATCCAGTGAAGCATTTTTTTCACACAAAAAACGACAACAGAGACTCCGGACTGTCGAGTACCTGAAGTCGAATATCAAGCAAGAATTTCACTTTCAGTGCATCACAGTGGTGAACTCACTCCTGTCTGTGTTGCAGGCATCAAATTCAGAATGGGTTTATATATTTGAAAAACAACCAAGTTTATCAGTTTGAACGTGATATATCTTGTCCTTGTGCTGTATTCAATTGAATACAAGTTAAAAAGTAATGTGCAGATCATTTATGTTTAATGCAACACTACAACTTTTTTGGAATTGGGGTTGTACAACAGTTGCATTTCCAGTGAATATTAGGTTAGAAAATTAATAAATGTCTCTGTGCACCTCCAGTGTAAATGAAAATACTTTTAAAAAGTTGATTTTCCTTGATCATAAGTAGTAATAAGTTTCCTTTACTGGCAGATTGTCAGTAGAATTAAGCTAATAATACTTAACTTAAGGATACGATTACAGACAAAAATGTCTTAAGATTAAGATAAAATAAGATTGTGGCAACTTATCCAAAATAAACTGCTCGGAAAAGAATCAAGTTCTCTTCAAACCCACAGAAATGGATAAAAAGAATTACTACTGTATTTACCTGAATACAAGTTCTTACAAATCATTGTGTTCTGTTTTTACACAACTTCCCAGCTTTTTTCATAATTGGGGTTTGTAGAAGTGTTCGAGGTTTCACCCTGAACTCTAACCTTTAACCTTTAAACCCTAAACCTTAAAAAATCCCCTTAAAGAAGCCACAGTCTTCTCGCTTTCCACACCTTTCTATCCTCGCAAAACGACTTTGACCTTAAAAACACAAGCAGGATCAGATCTGTCCTCCCCGTGCAGCCCAGAATTGGGGGCAAAGCCACAGCAAATGAGCGCAGGCGACATCCTGACACGCGTTTTCATGGTGCCTGGTCCCCATAATGAACCGGAGCTGCAAAAAGTGACTTAAAAAAGCCGGTGTCTGGCTGGCCGACCTCGCAGATCAATAGCAGGCGGCTTTGATAATTGCTCGGCGCTTCATTAAAAGCACGGCGAGCTCGCAGAGGAGGATGCCCCTTCTTCACACTAGTGACGGGGCCACGTCACATCAGAGGCCAGATTAAAAAAAAAAAAACACACACACACACACACTTAAAACTTCTTCTCCGGCCGTGATGGTAAACACGTTCTGATTGGCTTTAGGAGGAGATGAGCGAGGTATCAAAGCCAGTTAATTTGCCCAGTAAGGAAAATCTGTCAGCGCTTAGAAAACCTTAAGGAGGAGGACACTGTCGGCTTAAATACGACGTGACGCGTCCAAAAGCCATGACCGACCATCTCCATCTCGTAGAGCGGCACACACGCTGCAGAAATGGTCTTTTTGTGGCTCAAACACACCAGCAGAATCACTTTAATCAGCTCTTGAATTCTCTAAAAAATTAGATTTCACTTGCTAAATAAAAAAAGCTCCTAATACTACTTGCTGCTAGTGAAATGAGGTTCATTAAGGTTTTGATGTGACTGGATAATCACCCTTCAAAATATAAGCAGCGCTGGTAAACATGAATTATCAGGGGAGGAGGAGGAGGAGGAGGAGGAGGGAGGAAAAACCCAGCAGGAGCAGCAGGACCTCATTGGTAATGCAAAACTTTAATACCGGCGACTGAAGAGGCTTGACGTGCCGAGGTGTAATGTCAGCGATCGATTGATCGGCGGTCGGGTGTCTCAGTGTCAGACCCCATTGACATTCTCTCATCTTACGGTGGAGGGAACTTGTTATATCTGTTTACGGCCGCGCAGATGTGCCGGGAATTCCTCGCTCTTCTTCTTCTACATGTTTTCTGGGAAGGAATCGTAACGGATCTTCCAGCGCGTTAGCCGCGGCTGTTGACTGTAAGTGCAAAGGCAATTGATCAGCCTCCTCCCCCCCTCAACAAACACACACTGACACATAATCACACATGCAAACATACACAACAGAGTTCACCTTACAGAGCAGCAGCCTTTAAAGAGCCGATAAACTGTTTCTATCAGGTTTTTCGAAGGCCAGAGTTGATATTTTTAGACTAAAGTCACCAGATCCTGCAGCATCTTTGAATTTTGAACAAACTAATGCCAAAAAAATGACATGGACTCACATGTTTTCCCAAGATTTATTCCTAACAGTGTGAAAGACCAGTCCTGACAAGAAGTTTAAAAATTGATGAAAAGTTAGGAATGATACAAATAAAAAGTTTGATAGAAGATCCAAAGTTGGTCAAAATTTTGAGGCAGTAAATCAGTTATAAGTCAAATTGGACCTTTTCACGCCTGCATGGTTTGGATTCTTGAACTTTTCAGTTTGATCAGAGATAAACTTACAGGTGTGAAACTTCCCCCGGACCAAACAGTTCTGCATCAAATTGAATCGTGGTTTGGGACATTTCTGGTGTGAAAAATACTTTTTGGATGGTTTAGACTTTCGGACCAATCACTGGAAGTTCTGTCAGGCTGTCGTCAGATCCTGAAAAAGGAAAAAGAACGCAACAAAACAAAATCCACAAGGACAGAGGACACTTTTCAATCATTTGCCAACAAGATGAAAGAGAGCGGAATCAAAGTGACCAAACAGTCTATTGCAAAATTGGCAGTTTGAAAAGGTAAAGTTATTTGTTGTTGCAGCCGTGGTTTCAACCTTTCTGCAGTTACATGAGACCCCTTGCTACAGTTTGTATACATATATGAACTGCCCGTCTCACTGGGAGGTTCCTGAGCCCCGTTCCTGCTAATTTAGCTGCTAACAACAGCTAAGTTAGCAGAAACTCTGACCTGGAGATGAAGCTGAGCAGTTGGAGGCCCCAGAGTGAATAAATTCTACCCGTGGGCTCATAACCACTTTACTTTAGTAAAACAGAACAAGCTTTGAGGTGGCAAACATCTTGTAAGACACACTGACGTTAGCTAGAGCTAGCAAGATAACTGAATCTTAGCCTTAGCTCTGCATCGCTAAAAGTAGCTTGATTGACTGGTGGACGTTATATTATTGGTTGAAAATGGTTTGTTCCTGCTTGCGTAAGCATATGTCATATGTGTTTTTTTTGTGTTGTTCCAATTTTTGAGGTTTCTGCCGGATAAAAGGAAGTTTTTCCTCACCACAATCACAATAGTTTATCTAAATAAACTAAAAACTAATACTAAAAACTAAACCTCAGTGTTTGCTCTTGGATGGAACACTTAAGTCTATGAAGTTTACGCTCTATTTGGCACTATAAAATTGAATTTATTCTGATATGAGAATACAAAGAAATGTATTTTTTGGCATATATTGTGAAATAGGTGTGCAATATGAACTTTTCTAAAAGCCATGTCAGGTTAAAAGTAATGCTGCAGTGATTGCCTGTGAATGCATCGTGATGTTTTTACTATAATCCCTCTCCTGCCGCTCTGTTGCATCCTCTCTTCTCCTTCATGTTGTCCCCTCCCCACCTCTCTGCCCCCCCAGACGCTGACCTACAGTTTATCACATCATGTATCACACCTCCAAAACTCGCTCTTCATGCATGCACGCACGCCTGCACACGGCGCATATGTATTTTCTCAAAACAAACTCCCAAACACCCGGAGCGAGCGCGTGTTGTTAGGTGACAAGTCAACGCCACCACCCTCCTCTCCTCCGCCTGCCCCCGCCCCTCCGAACAAAAATAAAAACACACAGCAGAGAGGTGGGGCAGGAGGGGAGAGAGTCTACACCCCCTCAGTCCATCGCTCTCAGCGGGGGTTATTGATTGTGACGTGCGCTCGCAGTGCACCTTCCCAGTCGCCTGTCAGCCAGATGCATGCTGGCAGGTCCGGTCCTCCCCCGCTGACAGCTCCCGCGTGGCAGGGAGGTTGTAGGGGTGGCAATGGGGTTGGAGGAGAGAGGAGGGGGGGGCGTTTGTCAGAGAGCAAAAACAGAGGGAGAAAAACAGCTGGCGGGGGCCTGACTCTTGATTCCTCCTCTCTCTGCTCCCTGCAGAAGGTGAACCCCGACCCCTCAACCTCGCTCTTGTTGGCGTTGTCGTCATCGCTACAAGGTGAGTGGAGCTGCCGGCGCGGGTTAGCCTCTCTTTGAGGATACCCAGGTCTGTCACAGTGCGTTTTTTCCGCTTTTTCACCCCGAAAACCCCCTCAGGATAAGGATGAACCGTTTCAGTCTGTGCCCTGCATTACTGTCGCTTTTCACCGCTGCGTTTAGTGCGACAAATCCCCCCCCTCCTCTCCGTGACAACCAACCCCCCACCTGCGCAGCTTGTTTAACGCCAGCGTCTCCAGAAGGTGCATCCTGCGCGCGCTCGGCGGCTGAGACAGGTAATGAGTTAGCTCGGGGGAGGCCGACATGACTGCACGCGTGTGAGAGTGTGAAATTACCTGACACAGCTTTCATCGGCGCAAGGTGCTTCCCCCGTCTGTGTGTTCGCAGCCGTGGGATTTGTACACACATGTTCACACAGAGAGGAAGAGAAGGTGGAGGGAAGGAGGTGGGAGAACGTAACATATGCCATTTGGTGAACGCTTTAATCCAAACCGCCTAATGGCACCGTTAGTGGATGAGGCTCTGGTGGCAGTGTGGAAAGGGCCCCGTAAAATACACAAAACACTGCTGCTGAACAAGTCACACTGATTTCATCCTTGAACAAAGCCGTCCTTTTTGCAACTTTAATTAAATGACATGCAAATACTTCATTGTTGTTCCTGAATTAAAAGATAGCCGTGAGATATTTATTTAATCAGGTATTCTCATCAGAATGATGATCTCCTTTGCAAAACAAGCCTGAGCAGGCCTACAGCAGGGGAGAGGTGTTCCAGTACACTGAAAAAACATACAAACAGTTCAGTCGCACATATTTTACAAGTTTAAAATCAGGCAGCGGGATATAAGAAAATCCTTGTAATCTATTCTTATTTATTGGGTAAAAATTTCAGTATTTACACATGGGGTATCAAGAGTTTATCAGTCCAAAAATTTGGTACAATGTCCCTTTATGGATGATTGTGTTTGTGCGTGTGTGTGTCCACAGCTAATCTCGCATACTACTGGACCCATCAGCCAAATTTTTTTTGTGCATATTCATGAGTCTATGCTGAAGAACCTCTGCGATTCATACTTTTTGAAAAACCTTGAAGAAACATTTTTTTGTCCTCATGTTTTTGAGTCGTCCCATTCTCGTGAACACAATATTTCAACAACATCTTGAGGGAGTTTGTTCAAATTTGGCACAAATGACCACTTGGACTCAAAGGTGGTCAAAGGTCACCGTGACTCAAGAAATCAAACGCTAATTCTGACAAAACTTTACACAAATGTCTGATTTGATGCAGTTGATGTTTCAAGCGTCACCTGACCTGTTTTAGCTGACTTTAATGGGAAGCATCAGGTTTGTGGATCCATTAGCCTCTAGCTGATGACATGGACTTGTCTCCCCAGCCATAACTTTGAACTGTAAGTCAAGTTTAAAGCTCTAACTTAAGTATTTATTTTTCCCACAGGCAACATTTCCAAATCGTGTCAACCCCATTAAACCTTGTCCACTCGATGCAGATTTTTATCTTTATATCACGTCACCAGACATTTTTATGTATGGTATTTGGAGTCTCTCCACAAAAGTTAATGGGACGTATTGACATAATACGTTGGTGTATGTACTGCATGCAGTTTGAAAGTGTTAAGTTGCATTTATTGTACACAGATTGAAGAGAACAGACTTAGAAAAACCTCTCTTCACAGAAAGATTATAAAAGTAGATTTTATGGAAAAACAGTTGTATTTGATTGTGCAGGTGTGCAAAATAAAGTGGACACTAAGTATTTAATCCACTTTTTGTGAGGAAATGTAACAATGCATGAACTTAAAGCTCATTTTATAAAGATTTCTCAGCTGTTGTCAGAGTATTAACTCCTCTCTGCAGCATCAAAGTGTTTCTCAGAAAGGTGAAGAAGCCGCGGTGGACTGAGAGAGTAATAACCAGCACGTGTCGGGACAAGCCCCAAATACTAAATGTATCATAAGTAATAATCACCCCCGGGGTTGCAGACAATAAGCACCCCCCACCCCACCCCTCAGTATCTCAATCCATTTGTCTTGGAAAAGGAAATTACTAAATCCAATACAGTTCGATAAAAATCTGGCCTGTCTGGATCGGCTGCTGGAGGATAATGCGGCCTGATAAAGGCGCTCGTTTCCGGCCGCACGCCATCCGTCATCCGGGGGTTGCTCCCCTGGTCAAGCTGTCTGCTGCTCCAATAGATGACTGCAGCAGTTTGAGCTGCTCGCTCCGCCGCCTCGTGGCCTCCACCGCTGAGGTTACAAAGTTTAGTTGTTCATGAAAGACCACTTTGTTCTGTACAAACTGTAGGAATCATTTAGCTGCGTCGGCATCGCCTAGATCACAACAACGACCAGGACAACCAGTGACTTTGTCCTCACTTTACTTCACTCGCTGATCCTGATATTTCAGGATTTTTACTGTTATAGTCACTTAATGTTGTTCTGGATGAAAGTGCCCGACTTTAAATATTAATACAAGATTTTTTACATCTTTTGTTCATTTTTGTGGAGATTTATTTGGCTTAATTTTGGAGTTAAATACCTGTCACTTACACAGGGGCGTGTCCAGACTTTTTTGAGTGGGGTGGCCCGAGTGGGGCCCTTATGCACGTGTGTACGTGCATTCACACGTACATCAGAATAGCATAAATTTACCTTTTCTCATACCTGCTTTAATTACTAACATCAGTACGTTACAGTTGCTTACATTACTGTAATCATTTTTTTGTTTAAAAGATAAATAATCCAACCAGTCACAATCACAAATATAAAGCTGCACCTCTTTCCTCAAGCTGTGCAGCTCCTAAATTCATCCTCAGCATTCCACAATGAAAAGGGGTTTTTATTGAATGATTGATTTTATTTTTATTTATTATTTATTAACCCATTTGCTGCATATATTTTTGTGCATGGTTATCTCATTTTACGACACAAGCCTGTGTCATAAAATGAAGTAAAATTAACACAGTAAAAAATTCAAAGTAGTACACACAAAAAACAATGAACATTTAAAATAAGATTGCAAATTTTGTGCATTTTCCTAAACCAATAGTTGAAAAGGCGAACAATCAATTGATCAGTTAATCAATGATCAAGATACATTAATAAAGATACTTTTTTCTCATTTTGAGTTGAAGTTTTTTCATTCAACAAAACAAAACAATGTCAAATGAGGCTCAAATTGTGCCATTTCTAGTCTGTTGATGAATTATCATTCAATACATTTTTAATCAGTTAAGTTCTTAATGGTGATTATTCAATTAATGATTAATCATTACCATCCCTAATATAAAAATATTCACCAAACAGCTGGTTCACACTAAGGTCCCTCCTCTCACTGCACAGATAGCCAATCATGCTCAAGGATCATGGGTCCAAGTGAACACTTGTACCAGTTTTTGAAGAAATTCCCCTTCAAGCGTATCGCCTTCACAAGAACAGGATGGACATGAGGTCACAGTGACTTTGACTTTTAATCACCAACAATCAAATCAGTTTATAGGCAGCAAAACAAACAATAAATACGTTTCACAGGAAGTAAGCATGTATCACAAAATTTCGCATCATTTTGTCCAGTCTTGTTTCAGGTAATCCTTTTACAGCCCTTTTTACAGTACTTGCAGACTTCCAATCATCCCTGGCGTTATGTTTTATTACTTTTTTGGGCGACAATTTTGACTATTTTGTTTGAATAGTGCTTTGGCCTCTGACTCTAGTAGGTCTCATAACTGTGTTGTTTTTACAGTTTACATTCCAGAAATATGAACATATTCACTGTTGCAGCAGTTTGAAGAGGCTCTGGATGAGATCTTGAGTTGAATACCTGAGATGTAATGTAATCGAGTGCGCTGCGTGCCCTCGAACGCCTCACGGCTGCAGAAACGAGAGACAGTGAGCAGCTGTACACTCTTAAAAGAACAGTTAAATCAGGGTTAAGAGACATCAAAGTTGCTTAAATCATCCTCGAGGAACCTCGTGTTTTTACTGAGGAACCTGTAAATGCTTTTTCAGGGAGTCCTGAGAAACCCGATATGAGGATTCAGTGTGTAGAAATAGGACACAGAAATGAATACTAATCGCCCATTACAATGCAGATTTGCTTAACAAGTCGCTCTCGGCGGCCTGAGGGAGAACAGGATGTGTCGTCTTTTACTTAAGGTGCCGCGTGACCTCGGCGCGACCCGCTATTAAAGAGGGACAAATGTTGCTGCTGTTAATGAGCAAAGAGCAGCGGAGCTCATAAAAAGGTGTAAATATTGGGACACCATCGCAGACGGAGAGAGGAAAGAGAAGAAATGTAGTGTTAGCAAAGTGGAGCTTCACTGTGTGGAATTAAGGAGTGAAGGGGGGCAGAGAGAGACTGGAAGTGTTCAGGAACAACTGAAACGCCTCTGAAAGGAAGATATATCTTGTGGACAGTAACAGAAGAGTCTGTTCTGCATTTTGCATATGAGATGACAAAATCAGGAAGTGAACATTTGCATATAAACTGATTAGCAAACCGTTCAATTTAGCAGCTTGTGTTCAGTTAGTTTCAGGTTTTGGTCAGTAGATATAATGTGTCCACAACACTGTGAGGGTTCATGTGGCGTACATAATTTTTGTTAACTATGACCCATTTCTAAATTTACCTGCTTCCCAACCTGGGATTTGAGTCCCTCAGCCTGAGAACTAGACAAACAGGCCCAGTCCTATGAGGGGTTATTCTCTTTTGGTTCATGTGAGTGCAGCAATGCAGCATGCAAAACGGCTGGGCGCAGGTGAATATGGATCAGCAGGTGTGGTGATCATTAAATACTCCACCAGTCACATCACTGGTCTCATCGCTCTGAAACAGCTGTGCAAATCAATCACAGTTAAACGTGATAACAACAGCTCAGCAAAGCTTTACCTCAGGAAAAGTCTGGTTGCATCACAACCTGACCACACATCACCACAAATCTGCACCAAAGACAGAGTATCAGGTAGTTAGAATAACTACAGAAGTAAAAAAAAAATAAGGAAATTGAAGTGATTCATACATGATCACTTAGGTTAGTTTAGCATTAGAGAGTTTGAGAAGATTATGATGAGCCCTGGTGACCAGACGTCTCCTTCATAAAGAAGTAGAATATGCAGTTCTAACTGATGTGTGCACAGGTCTGTGTGGTTATACTGCAGCAGCCTGGTTTTGTTATGAGGTGATTTGATGAAGGTAAGCCTAACAGCACCACGTCTCAGAAGCTGCAGATTTATACATTTTTTAATAAAACAAAAGCACGCAGAGCCTGATGACAAAATAAAGACAAGAATGATTAAGGCAGAGAATTTTGATATGTGACCAGTGAACATGTACCAACGAGTGGGTCAAAAAAATAAATTTAGATTTTTTTAAATATTAAAATAGAAACAAACATAAAAAATGTTGATGTATCTCATTTGTCAAGTGTAGTAATAATGTCTGGTATTGATTTGGAGTCACCAGGTCTATTAATTCACACCAAACTTTAGATTTATTTGTATTTTCATTCCCAAAATGTTTTTGTACATTTAGTGGCTCAAATAGTCAAGGTTGGTTAGTAACAGATTACATGTCACGGGATTACATAATCTGGATGCAAAAAAACCTAACTGTATTCCATTGCAGTAACCAGATTACAGATACATTTAGTAAAAATGTGGATTATTAATAGGTTTACAATTTTAAAATAAAGTAACATATCCTACCATGTACAGCTGCCAATTCATTATCATGACCTCTAGTGAAAAGAAAACAGCTGGACAAACTAATAAACCAAATAAAGAACATAAAACACTCTGATACACTTCTGATAAATTATTCATTTTTAACCAAACAACTCATTGATTAATGGAGAAACTGGTCGGCAGATTAATTTATTATAGAAAATCAAAATTCTCTCATTTCAGCCTCTTAAATGTGAACATTTTCTGGTTTCTTCACTCCTCTCTGACTGTAAACTGAATATCTTTGAGTTGTGGACAAAACAAGACATTTGAGGACGACATCTTGGACTTTGATCAATATTTTTCAACATTTTCTGACATTTCATGGACCAAACAATTAATTGATTAATTGAGAAAATAATGGACTGATTAATCGATGATGAAAATAATCGTTAGTTGCAGCCCTAAAAGTACTATATTAGGCTAAACAGTTTCACCATATTTTATATTGAGGTAATCCAAAAGCAACAAAAAGCAATCAAGTTATATTACTTTAATATACTTGGATTATATTACTGACTACATTTTCAACAGATAATTAGTAACTGTATCAGAATACATTTTTATAGTAACCCTCTCAACCCTACAAATATGATGATAGGTGGATACAAACACACCTTAACAATCTAAGATGAGGCCAGAATTGATCATATTTACACCAGTTCCCCTCAGCTTCAGATCCAATCTATTTTATTCAACATTCACTTCTTTCTGTGTTAAAATGTGCAGTTTTCACTGAGGTGTTCTTGCCGCCCTCTTTGTTTTAGTCAACATGGACCAACTCTGAGTGATTTGACTCGAGAGGCCACTCTGGTGACCCACCCACCCTTCTGAAGGCCGAATAATGTGCGCGTCTCGATTCGATTCACGTCCCCGCCGCAGCATTTCAAAAGACACTTAATTTCATACTTGTTTACGGCTCTCTCCGGAGATCTAAAGTTCAAAATCGCATGCATTTTTAATTCCAAATTAAGCCAAGGAAGAAGGAGGAGGAGGAGGAGGAAGGGGGGGGTGAAATTCCATGTTCACTTCGCCACATTTTGACAAACATGACCTCCCCTCACTGGGGTGGAGGGATTATGTGGAACAAAAGTTGGCCCACTCGCCGTACCAGGGCTTAAGGCTATTGGGGCGACAGATTAGAATATCTTTCACCCTCTGGAGGAGATAAGAGAGACACAACCATCAGAAAACGGTGCAAAACATAATGAACCCGTGATCTCCCACCACCAAAGAGCATGTGTGAAGTTGAGATTCATAAATCTTCAAAACAGTAATGCAGATTTGTGGGGTCTTTTTTTCACTGCTTATGCTTCTCCTAATGCTTAAAACATGATCTGGGTTATCAAAGGTTGGAGAAATATTCCTGCTCATTGTCTTTTCCACTTCCAGCCACAACTATCCCTCTGTTTTGTTGCCGTATTCCATTTCTTATTATCCCAGATAATTACAAATATGTCAGACGTGTCACCGTGTGACGTCTGCCGACGCCGGCTGCGTTGGCGAGCCGAGCGGCTGGAATGACACGGCGATACATCTCACCCTCTCCCGCTCTCAATTAGCTCCCGTTGCTCCAGGTTAATGGAACTTTTGATTGGGGAAAACTCGGGTTTCCTGGACGCCCGGTTCCCCTTGTAGACGGAACGTGTGGGAGGTCGACCCCCTGTTCCTTATCTGCTGGAGCAGAAAGACGAGTTACTGCGCTGCTCTTATGTGTGTTTTCACTCCACCTAAGTGTAACAACCGCCACGCTCTGTATTTGGCTTCTTCACACTTTACTTTGAGGTTTGTGTAATTAAAAAAAAGCTGGAACTACACAGTAAAAACTAATAGATCGAAGGTAAAGCAATAAATTTGACAAAATGGGTGAAAAATGTACCAAACCTGCTACTGTATTTGATTTAAAGGTTAATTATTACACTAAATAATGTTTTGCATTTTTATCACATGATTCTAGTGAGTGCTATTCATGTAGGATAAACAGAGGAGGGATTTACCATCAGGCACATGTCAGCATTTTCCTTAGGTCCCACACTACCAAGAGCCCCATGAAAAGTTTCATAAACTTATCAACGTTTTTTCCTTTTTTTAAAAACTTTTTGCTAATTAATTATGTATTTTTAAAAATTCCATACACTAAATTCACGAGTGTCTCGGGGCCTTGTTGCTAACTTGACCTGCAGAAATGATTCAGGAGAACATTAGCCAACTCATGTACAGTGGGGCTACAAATAACAGTAATTTTCATTATCATTTAATCTGCCTATAGTTTTCCTCAGTTAATCGATTAGTTGTTTGGCCCATAAAATATCAGAAAATGGTGAAAAATCACATGAATCAGTGTTTCCCAAAGTCCTCAGATGTCTTGTTATGTTCACAACCCAAAAATATTCAGTTTACTGTCACAGAAAAAAACAGAAAATGTTCACATTTGAGAATCTGAAATCAGAGAATTTGGACATTTTTCCTTGAAAAATTACTCAAAATGTTTAATTGATCATCAAAATGGTTTGCAAAGCTACGGCAGCGGTGCTGAAACAAGTAGGGAATAGGAGGAAAACAAAAGACAATACCCAGCCAGGTCTGTTCACCCTGCTGGTGTCTGGCAAGAGATACAGAAGTATCCACTGCCAAATGCATCGTCTGTGGAGTCAAATAAGAGTTATTAATATTTTGAGCTTATGAAGCGATAGTCACAAATAATTTTGCAGCCTGCACACTTTTCGTGTGCATGTGCACAAAAATTTCAGGCACCTTTAAAAGTTTGTGAATGTGTATGTTTGTTTTGCAGCTGTAGAAATATTTTCTGCATGTCTGACAAAGAATTTGCACATGTGTATAGAGGTTTTGTAGTGGTAGAAAAGTTTTGTGTATTTGTAATTAAAATTTGTGCAGAAATATTTTGATTTTTTACACCTGTCATTGATTGGCTGTATTTAGCCAATCAGCACACTGCCCACTGAGTAGAATATCGTATTCACTGACACATGCTGCAGATGAACCTTCTGTCCCATGATTGGCTAGTCAGTGGCCAGCGTGCTGATTGGCTAAATACAGCCAATCAGGGACAGGTGTAAAATTAGGGCCAAAATCTGTACTTGTAAATCGTGCTTCGTAACTTTGTAACTTCAAGGTCACAAGACCAACAGATGGGAATTTGAATTTTATTTTTGAAAGTACACTTCTACAGTTACCTTTTTTTGCACACATGCAGATAATATCTGTGTGCACAAAACTTTCTTTTCACACATGCACAGCTACAGCTGCAAAACTTTTATATGCGCATGACTTTTTTTGCACAAAAAAGTGCAAAAAGTGACATATAACTGCAGGCTCTGAAATTATTTGTGGACATCCTTTTACAAGCTCATAATATTAGTGGCTCTTATTTGACTCCATAATACTCCATACTCAAAAGTGTATTTTTATGATTTACTTACTATTTATGGGTTGGAAAACATGGAGAACAAGAGAGGTGGAGGCCCACATGTCTGTGTTTGCCTTAAACCCCAAAATGACTAAATCCGCCCCTGAGGATTTGTCATCAGTTAACAAATGTTACTTATGAAGGAATAATGTAACAATTATGTAACCCTAGCACTAAAAAATAAATCAGTTTTCCCTCATTAAAAGGCAAATTTATGCTGGAATCAATTCATCAATATCACTATGTCTTTGTCCAAACAATCATTTGAAAATCCCACTCGATTATCTGAAGATGAACTGTCACCGTGCTGAAAATATTTTTTCTTGTGACTGTAAAATGCATCTTTTTGCAGAGCAGAGACATGTCGGAAAAACTAGACAATTTAAGTAATAAACAAAATGTTTTAAAAATCCAAATAATAATAAGAAAAATATTAATGAATCAAGGGTTTCTGGTAACTTTTTTCTGGTTGATGGTGGATCTCAGTCCTGGCTTGTAACAAAACCTCTGACCCTGTGTGCAGCTCTGATTTTTGGTGCATTTTAAGATCCTTTGTGGCAATTTTACAGAGTTTTGGGGGTAAACTGTGGGTTAGAGTCCATCTCAGCTGCACTAAGTGACCAGCAGAGACTCCGCTTCACTCTCTGCTTCCTCCTCTTCCTCTTCCTCTTCCTCCTCGGCGGATGGACAGGGAGGTCAGCGAGATTACCGGACACACAGTCAGCCTCGCGTTCAGCATCCCTCTGCACAAACCTCCTCCGGCCAAACAAAACCCGCTATCAGAGGATGACACGAAACACCAGCCCACCGGGCATCTTCCTCCTCCTCCTCCTCTTTCTTGTCTTCTTCCTTCCTCTGGAGCAAATGCATCAGTGGTTTCCACTTCAGCTTGTTTGTGGCCATGTTGGAGGCAAGGTGACAAGAGCAATACACAAGAAACATTCCTGTAATTTTCAAAAAAGAGCTTAAGGTGGAATTGCTCTCCAAGGGGAGAAAGCTGCCACCTCGTCGTCTTCTTCTTCTTCTTCCTCCTCCCCCTTCAGTTTACCTAACTCACCAAAAACAGGGGGAGATTTATCCACACACACACACAAGCCTCCTGAGGAATGGCTGGCGAGCAGAGAAGAAATGCGCCCTGACAATCTCCCCTTCCCTGCGGCGGCTGGATGCCAGAAACGAGCGCTGTTTCTTCTGAGAGATCTTTTACCGAAGATGCCAGGGATTAAGAAAGAAAAGACTGCAGGACACTGCTGTGTCACCTAGCATTAAACAGCCCTAAACTCTCCGGTTATGAGATACTCTGCGCAAAATAGGTCAGGCCGGGCAAAAAGCAGGAGAGAAAAAGAAAAAAGAGAGGTTTTGATTTCTTATCTCTTTTTTTTTTCTTTTTTTTTT
>JAJHUR010130462.1:4480-18092 GCA_027495735.1 Lutjanus campechanus | reverse complement strand
TCATGCCCCCTGGACTCTTCTCTTGGTGGACGCTGTCTTCACACACACACACACACACATAAACACACACAAACACAAGCTGAACACACAGTTATGCACGTACATGCAAATCAGAATCAGTTTTACCTGCAAGAAGAAGGAAAGATGGAGGAATTTAGTCAGTTTGATCAGTCTTGTGTGAAAGAAATTTCAGAATACAACTCTTTAAATCTGACTGTGCACATTTGAAGGTGTGGGAGGGAAGAAAAAGCTAAATTGTCTTCAAATCTAAAGATTCCTGGACTCAGATCTGAATGTTTTCTCTGGCTCAGGGAAGTAAACAGATGCAAAAAAAAAAAAAGAAGAAAAAAAGCAGTTGGTCCAGGAAGTTGCAATGTTGCGATCACAACAGTTAACACAAATTCAACCAATCCTCCAAAATTTTGCACAACCTTGCAATTTTGAGGAAACTCTGCAACTTTTCCACAAATCTGACCAATCATCATAGCTTCCCGCAAGTTGCAGTCCCCTAAAGTTAGCAGTTTATCTTTGTAGCTAACATTAAAGGCTGGTCTATGCAGCTAATGTGAGCAGTTGGTCTGTGTAGCTAATGTTAGCAGTTGGGCTTTGTAGGTAACGTTAGCAATTGGCCTGTATAGCTAAATTTAGTAGCCACTAATTGAAACAAGAGATGTAACATGCGCTGCATATAGTAGCATATCATTCTTTATTTTGAAATGCATTTTAAAATTATAATCTTGCTAATAATCCCCATTTTCACTAAATGTAAATGTAATCTGATTACGTCTTATTGTTTTGTAACTGTACGTGTAAGCCAGCCACCAGGATGACCTAAAAACCAGCCTGGTCGTCAAAGCCATCGCTGCTCTTTCAAGAAGCGTCTGGTGTTGCATTCTGAAAGAAAAGCGGCCAAAAGTTTCCCATCGTCTTTGTCATCTCTGCGACGGCGCTCGGCCCGCTCTGAATAATTCAGCGGCTGCCTGGTCGAATGCAAACAAACGGAATAAAACATAGATAGTTATGAGGCATAAATATGAACAAACAGCATCTAAAAGCATTAAGGAGCACAGAGCATCGAGACTTCGGAGCGACAGATGAGGACAGTGTGTTTGACTGGCTGGACGGACCAGTGTGCCCCCCCCCACCCATTACACACACACACACACACACACACACACACACACACACACACACATCTCATTCACCCCCCTAATGATGTGTGGCCTGTCAGAGAGACGCAGCCAAATTACATTCAGGACTACAAAGCCTTCGTCCGAGGTTTTCTCTTTCTGTGCAACACCCTGCAAAACAATAACTGGGATTCAGCAGCTGCAAATTGCACTAAAATTTCCCATTCTCTCTCTGTGAATTATTAATGAGAGCCCAACCAAAAAAGACAAAAAAAAAGGAGAAATATCTACAGCATGCCCGAGCAGTGGAGAATGCTATAAAGCCGTAATTATGCCAGAGAATGAGAAATGGAACAAAGTTGTCGGAGCCAGAAAAGGCGAGGCAGAAACTGAAACTAAGAGCTGGAAATTTAGAGCTCAGAGGGTGAAAAAAGAAAAAGAAAAGTCGTTTTTATTACATATGCAAAAACGCCAAAGCTGCAGGATCGACACACAATTAAAACGGGGATCAACAACAGTATTTGCATTAGTCTCTGTTTTCAGGTTTGTGAAAGTGTGAAAGTGAGGAAATATGTGGAGGGAGGAGAAGAAGGTCGAAATGCCAAAATATACAGGAGCTGTTTGGGAATGAAATAACTCCAAATATGTTGACTTTTTTTTTTTTTAGGAAATATGAAAAACAGTGTTCCCCAGCAGCAGTTTGAACCCATTTCATAACTGAAACAGTGTAAAACAGAGGAAAAATATAGGAGCAATAACTTGTAACCTGACGCTCAAAAATCCACTCATTCTCAGTTAACGTCAATATAATATACAAGGCAGCTTTACCTCACATTTTTATTCACAAGTAAATGTAATTTAATTCATTTTTATTTAAAAATACCTGTGAAACTTTACTGTTTCTTGCACTGATGTCATTTTGGACCATAAAGTTTATTGTTAAACTCAACGGTGCAGAATTGTGAAGAGACGGTCAGGGTCAAAGTTATACACTGAATTGAAGGATTGCGTGCCCCCCCCCCCCCCCCCCCCCTTCATTATCCCTCACATTGGTTTGCTCCACTGCCTACCTACAGCCACAAGTATTTTTTTACTACTAATAATATTATTAATGTTTAATACGTAAATTTAGCGACCATCAGCACATCTTCCATATTATTCAGTTATTCAGAAAGTAAGAAATTTACACAAATGTATTATTTTGTCATTTATTCCCATACATGCTGTAATCTTGGTCAGCAGTCCTCTGGCAGCAGCACAGCGTCTCTCCGTCTCCGTCTCCACGCGGTGTGCTGGACACTTGTAGCTTTTGTAGCTGGGGGGTTTCTTACAAAAGTAAAATGACTCTGAATCATTCTATCGCAAGTAAAGGTCATTAAAGTATACAAGATTCACACTTTTAATTGCTAATAACCATAGTGGTTTTCACATAAAAATGCATGCGGCAACAAGAATGAAACAATTAAAATATAAGAAATTCTGCAAAATGACCAAAAACCCTTTGAATCCCATAAATACTGACTGATATTTGAGACTTTATTAGGTAAAAATTAGCAGTAAATCCAAAGTAAAGTAATGATTAATGATAAATGGATAATGGATAAATGAATAAAAAGGTCAGTTACATATGTTTTCTGGTGTGATTCGGCGAAGGAGGGTACACGGCTGCAACTAGCAAGATTTTTTCTTCATTATCAATTGATCTGGCAGTTATTTATATATTTATATATTATATATTGTGCATTTTCCTTAACTGTTAGTCTTATTATTTTGTACCTTTTACTATTCTTACACTCTTACACTCTGTGTCTCCATCATTCTGGAACTTTGCGACTACAGGATGGGAAATGTTTATTGTCCCCACCAACCGTGGCATAAAATATCCGCTCTTGGTTAGTGTGTTAAAAGTGTAAAATATTGTATAGTGTACATATACATTCTGTATATATGTATAAAGAATACTGGCTGATATATTTATATCAGAATTTTTTTCAGCCCCAAACATCCAGTATCTGTGCTACTTTTTTTCTTAAGTGAAGGTTGTCGGCCACTGTCAGCAAACTGACGTGTGATATTTAATAATAATCATTATCTGCTCTTGTTTATGAGCCTCCACACTGCATCAGTCTGCTCACTGGAATTTGCAAACCTCCATTAGAGCCGCAACAATCAATCAATTAGTCGATTGAAAGAAAAGTAGTTGCCGACATAACAATTTTGATAATTGATTAATCGTATCAGTCAAACATTTGTTGTTTTCAGCTTCTTGAATGTGAAGATTTGGTGATTTTCTTTGTCATTTATGATAATAAATGGAGAGTCTTTGGGTTTTGGACTGTTGGTTGAACAATAGAAGCAAGTTTGAAGACGTCACTTCGGGCTCTGGAAAAGTTTGATGGGCATTTTTCACTTCTTTTTTTTTTTGACATTTTATTGACTAAACCAGAGGTTTCCAAACTTTTTCATGTCGAGGATGCCCACACCTGATGCACATTAGACTATGGACCCTGAATCTGAGAGGACTTCATGTGAAGGAAGGAATCCCCTCTGAGTGACTTTATTTTGAGAAAGATTAAACTAGGATCATTATAAATTATGATTAATTAAAACAGCAAATTCAGTTTGTCGTTCCTTGTTGTTCCAGTTTCCAAAAAATGTGATAAAAGTTCAAATACTCCATTCCTCCTGAGAAACTCTCACACACCCTGGTTTGAGAACGGCTGGACTAAACGCCAAAATAATCATCAGATAAGAAAAACAAAATATCACTACCTGCCAAGTCATACCAGAAAATCATATTTTATTGTTATTTATTTGTCCATCAGTCTGTCAGTCATTATTACTGAATCATTTTGATTTATTGCTGCTTTTCTCTTATTTCTGAGAAATCTTATAAATATTTTTCTTAAATATCGATCAGTGTTTGTGGGGTCCAAAGGATTTTGGGGCCATTTGCAGAGTTTCATGCATTTTCATGTATTTTATTTCTTTCATTCTTGTTGATGCACTGTAAAAAATCAAAAAGTTGAGAAAGCTCAAAATTTCCAGGCAACTTAACTCCAATAGATTTGAGTTTTGAGCCCAACTCGTGCTTTTTTTTTTACCAACTGCTCGTCCTTTTTTGAGATAATTTACTTTTCTTTTTAAAAAATAAATAAATAAATAAATCTGTCACCATAATCAAGCCTTGACAGAATTGACAATATTTTGACCAACAGAGGAGGAACTAATTTTGGTTTTTGTTTTCAAACTATAGGCAAGAAGTAGTTCAGAAGTTCTGGTATTCTTGGATTATTGGGTTATTAAAACTGATGCATCATTTTTTTTTTTTTTAAGGTTTTAATAGTTTAATCTGCAACAATGCGTAATATTTTAAAAGCTGATCAGACATTTTGATTTGAGATAAGAGAAAGTTTTCTCACAGAGATACTTAGTATACGTTGCAGAGTAAGTCATAATAAACTCAGTGATTGCATATTATCTTTACAAACATAATACATTTAATCAAATTAGTAAAGTACAGCCATTAATTAAATGAAGTATAAAAAGTGCAGCTTACCAGTGATGGAGTTTGGAGGTTTTTGTCGGCTGTGGAAGAAAATCTGAGGGACTGTGATTGTGGATTGACCATTTGGTTAATTCATGAGTTAATAAGTGAGTCCCTCCAGGATTTTGTGTGTGTGTTTTTTGGGGTGTGTGTGTGTGGGGGGGATTGTTCAGCCTAAAATGCCTGATTTCACAGCAATGTTTCTAAAATATTATGATGCATGCTGAGATGTTTTTAGGCTTTTTTTTTTTTCCGATGATATTGCAGGAGCAAGTGAAAATTGCAAAGCGAAAGTTGAGATTTGTTTTGTAGAATTCATTAAATATTAAAGGCAACTTGTTCCAGGGAGAAACGACTCTCTTTTCAAAGTAATCTGACCAAGAAAGGCTCCGGATAACAAGAATTATAACGAGATATGTTTCATTCGTAAATGAAGAACTTAAACACTTAAGAAGCTAAATCTTTTTGGAGCTCAAACTCGATCAAAACAGCACGAACATATGAAATATGAGTACGCAGAGCATCAATACATGTCAATAACAATGACAAACCATGTGTTCTTTTCAGTACCTGTGACCTGGGGGGGTGTTAACTTTGCAGGAAGCTACGGTGATTGGTCAGATTTACAGAAAAGCTGTGATGATTGGACAAAATTGCAAAGTCGTGGTTGAATTTGCGTTAACTTTTGCAACATCGCAGCTTCCTCGAGGGACTGATGAAGGATTTTTTCTAGACTGCCAACCAATATCTCCATCAGCAGTCAGCTAAACAGTAGTTCTTTGTTTTATTTTGATGCAGACACTGACCCTGTCCTTTAAGAGCGCCTGATTTTTTGTTTTTTTTTTATTCCCAACATTACTTTACATCACCAGTGGACTTTTCCAATATTTTTCTTTAGTTATTTGATTGATTTAAAGGCAGTAATGGACACCAGTCAGTCTCACTGCTTTAAAAAGCAACGTGTAGTTAATTTTTATCTTTAATGACCTAAATATAATCCTTAAATTCAATGGAAATTATGCATGGGAAGTTAAAACATTATTTGTATGTTTAACAAGCCATAATAACTGAAATTCAGGAGAAGGTTTCAGGTTTTGAGTAATCACATCTGAAGACGTCTCCTCACAGTGCACTGTGACGTACAGGAGTGAGTCTGGATGCTTATCTGTCTCTTTTTTAAATACCAGTTTTACTTTTTATTGCACCATTTTTTAATCTATTGTACTTGTGCAAGTTGCACAAATTTAGTCTGTCAGGACATCAGGTCCACAGTTTTGTTGACAGCAATTGTTGGCCGTCTTCCCCTCATTCTTGCCTCGCAGGCTCTCCAGCCTTTTGGACAAATACAGTATTTGTTTTGTTTTGTTTTTTAAATCTACAGTATTTTTCCATACATTATATAATAAGAGACATGAATCTACAAGCTGCACTTTTGAAAGTTTGATAACTTTGATCTTTTGGTATTAAACCTGCACATTTACTATCATAAAAACTTGACAAAAACATGGCAGCAGTTATAACCCTAATTAGACACCATACACCCAACAGTACACTAATAAGATGTAACAAGCCATACTTTGTATCAAACTTGGCGAAAAACTAAAAATATGTTCTTTATTAGACCCTTAATTAGACTTTATTGCAGACTAATTATGGATACATTACAAAGAACTGTAATGTAAACTAAAGTGTATTTTTTACACTTAATATTCCTCTACCAGTACCATGGTATGTGACTTTACAGTACAGTTCTACTGTAATCACTGTCATATATGGTTCTAAAAGTGGGAAATAATGCACTTTAGTTTGCAGCACAGTTCTGTTTTAATTATCCTCTAATAAAGTCTAATTAGGGTCTAACAGAAGGAAACAATACACTTTAGTTTGTACAGTTTTCTTGTATTGTGTCCCAATTACCCGAAATTATAAAGTCTAATAACATATTATTTCTATTTTTTTATATTATGAGTCCAACTCTAAAACACCCAATTCTCCTTGAGAATCAAACAGGACCACAGTGTGTTTACATTAGAAAACCGCAGGTTTCTAATCAATCACAGCGACACAAAACCAGTCTGGAAAACCTGGAAGATGTGAGTTGATACACTGATGAGTTCTATCTGTTTCCAGTGAAGTGTTTGCAACAGGGTTTTCTTGTTCTCCTGTCACAAACACTGAATATTTGTCTTTTTTTTTAACTTTTATAATGTTAAAATTATTCAAAATATTCAAATATATTTAATTTCAGGATTGGTTCTTTGCAACTTTTCATACCGTGTGTTTGCATTGTTTGTTTTTGAACACACACCCTCACTGTGCTGTTGTCCTTTGGCGCATGTTTGAGAAAGTGCCAGCCAGAGTATCTCCCCCTGTCTCCCCCCCCCTCTCTCTCTCTCACACACACACACACACGTGGTTCGAGCGAGGGCCTGGCATGGATCCTCCGCTCACAGGAGGCAGCGGCGTCCCTCAGGGATCCATAACCAACCAAATAGCTCTGAGAGACGGCGAGGGGAGAGAGGGAGCAGCAAGCTCACCCAGCTGGGCCTCGGCACTTTCTCACTCACTGTGTGTGTGTGTGTGTTGGGAGGAGGAGGAGGAGAAGGAGGGGGAGGAGGAGGAGGATGGTGGACCAGATGACACAGTCGACTCGCAGCATACTGTGGGTGAAATTAGGTCGTTCACCTGATCTGCAGAGAGAAAAATCAGGAGTTTGATCGTAAAATGAGTCTGTATTTATGGCCAAAAGTATGTGGACGCCTAAACATTACATCCATATGTGATTTTTAACATATAATAACGGCCTCACCTCATCTGGTTTCAGGTTTTTCCACCAGATTTCGGAGCCTTGCTGCAGAGATTTGCTTCAGCCAGAGGAGCATCAGTGAGGGCCAACAGTGAGTACCAGTGTAGGATGCTGAGCAGTGTACTGCAGCAAAATGTATTTCAAACACCTAAAATATCTATATTAAGAATATTTTCCCCACTTTACCTTGCAATCAGACAACCTTTTCTGACAGGAAACCGCTGTTACATAAGCCAAATATGTCTGTCTCCAAACCAACCAATCTCCAGTGGCAAAAAACAGTATTTGTACCTCATGGAACATGGTAGTTACTTATCTATTGTAGCCACGATCAATTCATTTGTTTGTGTTATTGCGTGACTTTCATGTTTTAAAATGTTAGTTCAGATTCACCAAAGTCGCACAATAACAAACAAATGAGCAGATCAAGGTAGCAGTACACAAATAACTCCTGTGTTGAGGTAAAATGACTGATTTTGTCTATGGAGTTTGGTTGGTTTTGAGAGACTGATATTTATTGCAATCAAATCAAATCAAATCAAATCAAATCAAATCAAATTTTATTTATATAGCGCCAATTCACAACAAAGTTGTCTCAAGACACTTTACATATAGAGTACATATAGAGTAGGTCTATATGTAATCATGTAATCATATTTACATCCGACAATTGAAACAATTCCCACATGGGCAAGCACTTTGGCGACAGTGGCGAGGAAAAACTTCCTGTATTGTATTAAGTGTCAGCTATATTTCAAACATTTCCCCTGCTTCACCTTACTGTTAGACAGCATTTTCCAATGTGAAACCGCCAATATATGAGTCAAATATGACTCTCTCCAAACCAACCAAACTCCACTTGCAAAAAAAGTAATTTTACCTTGCAAAACACAGAAGCCGCTAGTCTTCCGCTGCACTGATCTGTTAGTTTGTTTGTGTTATTGTGTGACTTTTGTGTTTTCAAGTGTTAGTGTGGATTCACTGAAGTCACACGACACAAATTAACCAAACCAAGTGAGGCAGCGGTAGACCAGCAACCCCTGTGTTCTGCGATCTAAAATGACTGTTTTTGTTGATGGAGTTTGGTTGGTTTGGAGAGAGCGAAATTTGACTTATAAAACAGCAGACTCCTGTCAGATAAGACTCTCTGATTGCAAGGTAAGGTGGTGAAAATATTCTAAATATAGCGTACACTCAAACCAGGCCTGTTCAAGTGATGGCTCATGGGCCAAATCTGGCCCTTTAACAACCTCAATCTGGTCCTTTGATGATTTATAAATATGAGTCCTCACCAGTGACAGTGCATAATCACAAAAAAAACATTAACACAAGACAGGACCAAGCTTTTGTCATAGAAAATTAAAAAACAAAAGACTTCTATGGCTATCTAAAACACAAATGACTCATATTTCATTGATCACACAGGCTATTATAACCAAAAACATCATCAAAATGGGCTCAGAGAAAAGCCTCCAGGTGCTCCAACAATCTCTGAAAAGGTTTCATAGTGCCTCCATCATTCTACACCATCATCTCATTATATAGACTCACACCAATATTACATAATAAGACATATAATTTAACTGTTAGTAGACTTGTACTGATAAAATCAACTAAGAAATCATTCCGATTTTATTTACATAACCTAACATTTTACATTCATTGGTGTTTATATGGATTATTAGAAGATTATCATGTAATTAGTCAGCTAATTAGTCCATGTATTGGTTATATCTTCTGTTAAGCAAAGAGAAATTTATCATTTGAAAAAGTTTTAACTCAGGCCGTTTAAGTAGAAGGAGTTCACGAGTCAAACTGTATGAAAAAAGATCTCAAATGCAATATTGTGTTTATTAAAACAACCAGGATTACAAAGGTGCTTTTTCCTGTTCTTGTGTTTCTTTTCTAATTGTGAAGTCTAATAAAGTGGAGAAATAAAATGCTGCATTGTTTTACACATTTAAATTCCAAACTTTACAGGTCAGACATTTGAAATGTAACATCCAGCCTCTCTGCACTTTAATTTGAACTGTCTAATCTGGAGCTTCTAAAAACAAAAACACCTGACCTGGGCCATTTTTACATTTTGCTGCTGACCACACACAGCAGCAGTACATTGCTTAGCTTTCAACTGCACATGAATTTATCCAAACTGTGCCTTTAAGATGCCCCTGACACAAAGATCTGAGCAGTGGTGTCTTCAACCTTGTGGCCATATGCTGTATGTGAGCTTTTCTAGTTTTCTTAGAAGAAATGCTACTTAAAACGGAGCATTAGTTCATAAGCATTTGCTTACATTTTGATATTTAAGATAAAAAATCAACAACCTTTCATTTTAAACACACAATATAAACTATGATTGGATGATGAACTGTTTATTTTACCTGCATATGACTGTGAAATAATTTATTATGTAAATACTTTACATGAATCAATACTTAATGCTTTAAAAAAGTCAAAAGTCATCAAAATCCTGACTTTTACTCGTTTGTTAGATTAAACATCAGCAGACAGAAGAAAGACTCTTTCTTTTAGGTTTTGATGGATCAAATTGAGATTTTTGTGCATTTTTTGGGGGAGAATATTAAACATTTTTTGGTTCAGGCACCAAAAACTTGAAAGTCTGGACTCCAAAGTCACAAGCATGTATTTTTGTCTGTAGGAACGACTACAAACGAGTAGAAATGTCTTCATAATCCCACAATGACAGCTGCTTTACATGGTTTTCTGAGGAGGTACAAAAAGTACTCATGTTAAAAAAAAAACAAAAAAAACACACAAAGTGATTTCTACACCCTGACGTGCTGGACGAGAGGAGTCTCACCACCTCACAGGATGATTCTCAAGTGACTCTCTGTCGGGGTTAAAGGTCTCGATGATGGTGTGTTTGTGTGTGACTCAGGATTTTATTGTGAACTCTTCAGTGGATGATGATGATGATGATGATGCTGGTCGAGAGACACTCCTCTGTTTCCTGGTGCTGTTCTGCCCTCTACTGGCTGCTGAGTGGAAGTGTCACAGGAGTCACAAGCAGCAGTTTTACAGGAAATAATGTTGATTTTAAACCAGGAATCTTTTTTCATTTGTTCACAGTTTGTGCAGAGTTCATCGTAGATTCTTTATATCTTTGATTTTTTTAGGGTTGTTTGAAGCCTGCTGACACATATATGTTAGATATGAAGGTGCATGTTCACACTTTAAATGCTTTATATGTTCAATGTTTCTTTCAGTATTTATTTTCTTGTTCTTATATAAGTTTTATAGAAAGATAAAATAACAAAAACATGCTTGGCTTCTCTGTAAGTGGAGAAAATTCAGCCTCTAAGGCTCATAAAACCCTCTGAAAACGATTTGGATAATCTGAAAGTGAGTGAGTTCTAGAAATAATATGTTCTTTATTAGAACATATTATTATAGGGTGATTAGGGACAAATCACAACACTACTGTAAAGTAAAGTGATCTTCCACAGACAAAATATTCTTCTGCCACTATAATTTTGGCCTTTACTTGTTAATTACTAATTTCCCTCTAATAAGGGTCTAATACAGTCTAATGAAGAACATATGTCTAGTTTTTATCTAATAAGATACAAAGTATGGCTTGTTAACTACTGTAAAATAAAGTGTGGTTGTAAAAACAGCAATAGCACAAAATACTCTGTGCACAATTTAACTAAAGTAAAAGTAAAGTATTTGCCATAAAATGTACTTAACGTATCACTGACAAGTAAAAGTATCAGGTGTCAGGAGCCAGGATGTAAATAAAAGAGACAAACCACTGTCTTGTCCTAAACCTAACTAAGTAGTGTTGTTGCCAAAACCGAACCAAACCGCCACTGAAAATTGAAAATAATAATTAAATAAAATCCTGAAAGTAATAAGTCAACTCATTCTAAAAAACACAAGTCAATGATGACTCTTAGTTTCACACAAGACTTCAAAATCCGTCTCAAAATTAGGGGGCAGATGTAAAAAGCCAAATAGCTTCCATGTGACTATTTTCACCCAAGTAGACACTCTGTTAGTTTGAGTTATAATAATCAGTCTATCATGTATATCATTTTTAAGCAGACTGTATGTTTTTCATGTAAAATCCGACTATAAAAAGTAACTTGTAATGTCAGTATAGCTGTAAAATAAATGTTCTGGAGTAAAAAGTAAATATTTCTCTCTTAACTACAGTGGAGAAGAGGTATGAAGTTTCATGGCATGGAAATAAATACAGTACTGCAGGACAGAAGTCACAGGAAGAGAAGGTTTTTCAACTCAAAGGCAAGTATATAATAAATATTCACAAAAATAATAATGGGGAGAGTTTGGTGTAAAAATACAAAAAAATCAGAACATCAGCGCCTGTTAGTTAGAAACAAACCTTTAACTATTTACTATAAACATCAGTGTTTCCAATTGTCAGTTTTTAATTTATTTATTGTTTTTGTTTTATTTCTCACTTTTTTCATTTTGTTTGTATTTGTAAGACCATCTTTGTGTTTTCCATGTGTTTTTTTCCTATGCTGTGACTGGGTTGATTTAAAAAAAAAAAAGCTTTGAGTGCTGTCAGGACCTAGTAAATAAAAAGAAGGAAGGAAAACTGCTAAAAGTTCTTTATTTATATTGTTTACTAGCAAGCCAAAAAGTCAACAATGCATTGTTTTGTTTGTTAGCAAAAACATTTTTTAATGTTGTTTGCTAGTCAGCTACAAGTTTAAAAACAAGTATTATTGCTTGCTAGCTAGCTAAAAAGTAAAATAAATGTTACATTGTTTGCTAGTGAGCTAAAAAGTTAACAAAACATTGCATTATTTGCTAGCAAACAAACCTTTTTTTTTAAGATAAATTGTTTGCTAGCTAGCTAAATGTATTTAAAAAAAAGTGTTATCATTTGCTTGCTAACTAAAAAGTTAGTTAGCCTAGTTAGCCTACTCATGATGACTCTGCAGAGAAGCTCTCATTTCAAACTTGTCTGTCAAATTATCAGCTGGAGTGAAAGAAAAAACGAGACGCATCATGAAACTCATTTTCCTGAAGGAACTTGATTATTTTGCTCAGTCCGTCTCAAAAATGCAGCCATTTTGAAATATGAACCCCCTCAGGTATCAGTTTAAAGTTGAAACTGGATCACATTTAAAGGTTGAGTTTAAAGTTTTGGTGCATCCAAACTGAATTTAACCTGTGTTCAGTGTAAAAACTAATCTGAGGTTTAAAGACAGGTTTAAATTTACTCTCTCTTAATTTTAAGCTATTTTAAAGTTTGGTGCAACATCATTTAAAGGGATAGTTCGGGATTTTTGACATGAATCTGTATGGCATCCTCATCACCAGTGTCATGCAATCACACTGACTTACCCCTGGCAGCGTCCTGTGAGCAGAGTTCTCGTCCAGCTTCGGTCAAGCCGAAAGTAGTCCGGCAGGTTTGCTAGACCCAGTAAAATAAAACGTTTCTCTTCCCAAAACATTATGTGTTCAAAAAGAGTGATATATTTGCATCCCAAAAACATTGTAGTGGAAAAAGTCACACGTCGTTATCACTTGGCCCTATTTTCTCTCAGTTCGTATCAGTGCGCGCCGTCATTCTGACAGCGAGCTCAACTTTTCTAGCTCATTTCAGTGCTTACTTAGCAGCTGTATTCCCAGACAAGCAACGCTAACAAGCTAGCTTTAGCGCTAGCCAAGTTCATTAGGCTTTAAGATAATATTTGATAATATTTTTTATAAAGTCAAGTGTGTAAAAATGGTGAAGGCTTGCGACTATCCTGGTTGTGCCAACAAAGATGATGGTGAATCGACTCACAGTTTTCATCATTTTCCTGTGACGGACGTTGCTCTCAGGCAACTTTGGCTACTCGCTTTGGGCTCCATGTTGACACCAGACTGGCGAAAATAAAAAAGCTTCGAGTTTGCAGTGCGCACTTCAGCGAGGACGACTATGCGTCTTCGTGCCCAAGACAGACGAAGAAAAGGATTTTGAAGAGATCTGCTGTTCCTGCAACACTGGTAAACAAAACAACTAATGATTTTATGTAGCACCCGTGCGTAGCCTAACGGTGATGCGCCAGGGTTATGCAAAAGCAATATTGAGAATATTAATCATAAAACATAACAATCAATCACTCGGTGTCATACTATTAG
>JAJHUR010130460.1:0-25181 GCA_027495735.1 Lutjanus campechanus | reverse complement strand
TTCCTGCAGCCTGTTGTTGCAGGAGATTTTTGCATTTTTCAAGTCTTGTCTGTAATGATTATTTTCATTTTCAATTATTCTGAGTTTTCCAAAGTTCAAGGTGATGTCTTCAAATGTCTTAGTTTTTTCCACAACCCAAAGATATTCAGTTTACTGTGACAAGACAAAAGAAACCAGAAAATACTCATGTGTAAGAAGCTGGGATTATTATTTAATTTTGACTTCTTCTTCTTTTTTTCTTTTTTTTACTTCATTACTCAAACCAATTAATCACTTATCAAAATAGTTGGCAGTTGGCATTGATTAATTGTCACAGCTCTGGCATACACCTTATGCTTTCATCAGTAACTCCATAGCTGTGTTTCCACTGCAGGGACCAGGGACTACTTTAAAGGAACAGTTAGGATAATTTAATGCTGGCTTGTATGAGGTACTTATCCATAGTCAGTGTATTATGTGCATTAGTGATGATTCTCAGGATCAAGTTCTGGTGTATTTATGGACACTGCTTAACGCTGTGGCAAGAGGTTAAAGAGGAAAGTTTGTCCATTAAAACTGCAAATTTTTCAAGTCTGTTTGAAGAGAGCAATATTTAGTGGTTTCCCTTTGGAAAAGGCTGTCTGGCAGCAAGGCAAAGTGGTGAAAAGATTCTTAATATAGTGTACACTTAAACTGATATTGATTTTTTGAGGTGGACCTTTGCTCCTGACCCTGTCCACAGCAGTACATTGCTTAGCTTCCTACTGTACACCAGTACTCCTCTGCTGACCGCCATTTACTGTAAGTGACACAGGTATCAATAGTAGCTTGTACAACTCCACTTACCTGTAAAATAATCAGAAAAATCTGCAGCCACAAACCAGTTTTGCTTTTTTGTTTTCTTCAAACAATGATGCCGATCCATCGCTTTATATGGTGGGACTTTTTGGGCAGTAAAATAATATCCCTGGAACTAAATTTAGACCCTGGTCCCTGTGGTGGAAACACACTGCGGCCCTCCAAAGGTTCCTCGTCCCTGGGGGCATTTCCTGCAGTGGAAACACAGCTTTTAGCCCACATGATGTGTTCAAGTGAATACTTATTTGAATTTAAAGTTTTGTTAGCTGTAATTGGGTATAGAGTGAAATATAACATGTTTCCAATGCTGATATTCAGCTGAAAGCATGGAAGGCTTAAGGGCTTTGCAATTGAATATGGATGTGTCTGATTTTACCCATGTTTGCGAAAATTTCTGCTGTGTAAGTTATTTAAGCGAAGGCCATTATACACATTAAAGCAATGCTCTACCTATACTGTGGGGCTACACGCAAGAGGTTTGGTGCTACAGCAAAAGGTCAACCCCACTTCTTAAATACTCCCTTTTCCACAGAGAGAATGCAAACGTATGTGCTTTCCTTATTCAGCGTACAAAGTCTGAGTGCTGATATGGCCAAGAGTTTCCTCACATTGATTTTTAGATGCAGTTTAGTAATCCTCACATTCTGCCTTCGTGTCTCCAGGAGAAGTGTGAATTCAGCGGAGTCTTGGAGCCGGCTCGTACAATATAATCCTGCTTTGAGGATCATCAGAAGCGTCCGACCACATTAACATGACAATAGTTCGCATTCACAGACCATAAATACCCTCAGTGGCACCTCAGTGACTTCCCTGCACCCTCAGCTATAAACAGGATGAAATAACAACAAATACTTAACTGTGCTTTAATGGTATCACATCTGCTGCATATTTCATCTTTAAAGTGCAAAAAAAAACCAGGCTTCTTAAACACTAAAACAACACATTTCATGACATTAAAGACAAATTAAAGGTTGCATTTAACAGACACAAGTTACTTTCACTTCTGATGTAATTCAGACAAATCTTGCAGTGTTGCGACATGATCAGCATGCTTGAAAACATTTTCTTTTGCTTGTGCCAACTGTTTATGGCATTAAAGACAGGTTTTATCTGGTGCTGGCAGGCTTTGCAGATTCTAAATGGGTACACAGATTGTTATGGGTAAATATATGATATGCATGCTCTGTGTACGTCACAGCCCTGATACCAATCTGTCATGTGAAAATACAGTCAAACCTGCAAATGTGTGTTTTATTTAAACTCTCATAATAAGATATTTAATGCCTCTATATTGTCATATATTTACAGAGGAAACTCTGAACAGCACAGTTGTCTGTTAAAGGAATAGTTTGTTTTCTTTTTAAGTTGGATTCGGTCAGTCAGCACGCCCCAAGTTTGGAGAAGCAGCGGGTGTACAGGTGTAGGAAGCCTAACAAGAAGAAGTAATGCACTGCTGTGGAAAGGGACAGCAGCGAAACATAAACAGATTTTTTAAAAATCAATCTCATTTTAAGAGTATAAGAGTTTTAAGAGTATTTTCACTGCTATTTTACCTTGCCATCAGAGAGCATTTTCTGACCAGAAACCTCTGTTGTAGAAGCCAAATATCACTCTCGCCAAACCAAACAAACTCCATTGGCAAAATCAGTAATTTTACTTTGAAGAACAAGGGAAATACTGCATTACTGCAGCCTTGATCATTTGTTTGTGTTGTGGCCTTTGTGTTTTAAAAGGTTGGTTTGGATTCATCAAAGTCACACAATAACACAAACCAATAAATTGAGGCAGTGATAACCCAGCAACTCCCTTGTTCTGCGAGGTAAAATCCCCGTTTTTGTCAATGGGGTCTGGTGAATTTGGAGAGGATATTTGTCTTGTTTTATATAATGGTGGTTTCTTTTTGGAAAAGGCTGTGTGATCAGTCTGTAGCTACCAATAAAGACATGGACACTGCTAATGTCCAAAATAAATATGTTTGCATGTCTGAGAAGTTCGTCTTTTCTGGGTTATTGTGCTACAAAAGAATTTAGAATTACAGGATTTCAATATTTCTCTTCCTCTTTGACACTACAAATCTGTGTATTAGAATCTTTGCAGAGAGGAAATGATGCACATATAGAAAAAATTCAGTGATACCTCATTGATCACTATAATTAATTGATATATAATAAAATAAAATACCTCTTCTTTTTTATTTTATTGCAAGGAGCAATATGTAGCTTATGCATTTGCAAAAATAAGTGCAGCAGTCTTAATGCTGAGATGGAGCCACAGACTATATTAAATAGGTTGAAATCTATGGAGTCAAATAAGAGTCATTCATATTTTGAGCTTGTGAAGTGATATTCACAAATAATTTCACAGCCTGCAATTGTATATTACTTTTTGTGTGCATGTCCAAAACATTTCATGCACATATAAAAGTTTGTGAATGTGTAATTATGTTTTGCAGCTGTAGTAATATTCTGTCCATGTGGGGAAAAGAAAGATTTGCACCTGTAGAAATCTTTTATGCATGTGTGAAAAAGTTTTGTGCATAGAAATTTGGAGAGATAGAATTTTCACGTGTACAAAGGTTTTGTAGTTGCAGAAAAGTTCTGTCTACCCTTTGTGCAGAAATGCTTTCAAAAATGAGTCTTCACAAAGTCTAAGAGACGATACTCAAATTTCCCATCTGTTTTTGTGACCCCGAAGTTACAAAGCTACAAGGCATGATTTATTAGTATGCATTTCGGCCCTGTTTTACGTCTGTCCCTGATTGACTGTATTTAGCCAATCAGCACGATGCCCGCTGACTAGCCAATCAGGGGGCAGAAGGCTGCAGCGGATTTGGTTTCTTGGGTCATCAGCATGTGTCAGTGACTACAATATTCTAGTCAGTGCGCAGTGCGCTGATTGGCTAAATGCAGCCAATCAAGGACAGGTATAAAAACAAGGCCAAAATTTGTACTTGCAGCTTTGTAACTTTAGGGTCACAAAAGACTTTGTGAAGACTCATTTTTGAAAGTATTTCTGCACAGATTTTAATTACAAATACACAAAACTTTTCTACAACTACAAAACCTTTGTGCACGTGCAAATTATATCTGTGTGCACAAAACTTTTTTTTTCACACATGTACAGAATATTTCTACAGCTGCAAAGAATAGCTACACATTCACAAACTTTTGTGTGTGCATGAATTTTTTGCACATGCACACAAAAAGTCACATACAACTGCAGACCTTGAAATTATTTGTGAACATCCTTTCACAAGCTCAAAATGACTCAAATGAATGACTCTTACTTGACTCCATAGAAATCCTATTTAATATATCATATATGGTTGAAGCAAGTTGTTTCCCCCGTCTCCTCCTCCCCAGACTCAAGAGGGAAGCATCAACAGGCTGCAAGAACACTGCAGGAGTGCAGGATGCACGCAACATCATAAATCAACGATAACAAGTGACAATGAGTCCTCCAGTGTAAGTCGATCAGCTGTTTATAACTGTCAGTTGTCTGTCAATGTAAAGCTAAACCCGTCATCCTGAAAACAAAAGCACACTGCTCTGAAAATACACACTGGAGTTTTAATTCACTGACTACCTGTTTTATGCCTGCCAGACATAAACATATCGCTCAATTCAACCGTTAAAAGAATCAATGCTTGAACAACATTGGAAACAATGACTCATGAACAGATACTAACTCATTCAGCAAACTTTCTGTGTTAATTTGAACTGTAATTAATGTGAAACGGGCAAACAAAAAGTTATTTCGGCCAAGTATTTCAACTTTCTTTGCTCTCTGATGACATATCATGGCCATTTTATGATTTATCACAGTAAATATATAGCAGCTTTCTCCTTTAAAGGGCACATTATGTGTTGTTTAATTTTCAACAGTTGTGTACAACACGGCAGGACTCGGACTCATGACCTCAGTATTTATCAAATCCTGGATACGGCCCTGGGTCTGACCTTGTCCACAGCAGTACATTGCTTAGCTTCCATGCCGGTACTCCTCTCTGCTTCTCCAAACTGGGGGCATGTTGACCACCATCCACTGTCGGTATCTGACTATAGATAAGTACCACTTCAAATAATCTGAACTATCCCGATCCTGTAACACTGACCTGCAGTCATATTTAGTCTAAATTTATTACTATATAACACATCATTATACAGAAACAAAGGGCTTTGTGCATCTAATATTTCTATTTAGGAAGGTGTCTGATTATCTTTTTCATGGTCACAGAGCTTTGATATTCCTGCAGGCTCTGTAACATAAAGCTGTTTTTCCGTTCATATTATTGTTTTTCATCTACTTTCACCACTAAACCAATTTCTCCTTATTAGTTTGTGATACAATGCGTAGCTACACCTTCAGGCTACAATGGTAATGTTGTTTTTCCTTTTATTTTCTAAATGAATACTCTTGAGTTGCAAATGAGTTTCTTCAGATGCTCAGTTCTTTTAAATTCTATATTCTTGGAGTGAAAATATATTTCATATATTATGGTTCATTGTCTAAACACCTAAGGAGGAAAAACAGTTATTTTGCTCATCAATGGCTGTTATTTTCTGTCGCCTAATTCCACACTTTAATTATATGCGCTGTGAATCATCACCCGCAGAACACCCACCAGTGGCACACTGCAGGTCAGCCCGCTCCTTCTATTGCAATTTAATTAAACACTTTGTTCAAGTGGGTTCACTCTATGGATCATTATTGCAATTATTTATGGTGGTAATACAAGACGATGACAAACAACAAAAATAACATAAAATCAAGCTGGTGACAAGCTTCAAGTGTCAGAGGTATGTTCATGAAAGGAACACACAGTAAAAAATACATGCAAATTACATGATTATCTTTTTTTATGAAACATTTTTCAAATAGGCAACTACTTTGTTTTACTTGTTTCAGTTAAAGAAACATAAAAAGAATGTTTTTTCTTTGTTTTACAGCAAGCCAATTTCAGTGCCCAGGTGCAGCGTCTGGCTCATTTCACAAGTAGACGTGCCTGAAAAATGCATAATTGAAGCTGAACACTGGAAACTGTCAAAAGAATTAGTAAGCAGGCAAAAACTGAAATCTTAACTCCCCGCTGACTGACAGATTTCTCAATAGAAAAATATTAGGGAGAGTATACCTATACTAGAAGTATACCTGATGAAGGTCGTCCAGACCAAAACGTTGTTTATTTAATAAATCAGTAGAAAGCGAGACAGTGTGCGGGAGTCTCCCTAATTGCTTTTCAAGTTGAATTTTCCTCCGACGCACCTGTCACACATTCAGGTGTGCAGAGATTTTTTTTTTAGTGTTTCAAGGATCAACAGAAAAATATGAAATCAAGTTTTAGATTTAGTTAGCTTGTATCTCCAGCAGCTGATAAAGCTGGAGAAGTCCTAAAAGTCCAACTGTATGGCTGAAATCACAATAGCTACTGAGATTACCAGTGGTGGACTCAGGCAATCTGAGGGGCGGGGCAAAAAAAGTAAAAAGGGCACCATTGTATGCAGTGGGGCACCAGCACGCTAAATGTTATGATACACTTAAGTCAAACCCCTGGTTTAGATTGTGTCATTCTATGTGACTTAAAGTACACTGGCTACTACACCTTTGCATCAAAACACACAGGGAACTATTCAATATTTAACCATTTACCAGCACTTAGAGGCCAACCAATTTTCTATTAAGCAGGGCAGCCAATATTTCACTGCATTGGATTTTATCCACTGAAGGGCACCATCGGCAGAACTTTATCATGTTTTGTCCACTTAAGGACACACTAGATGGCACTTAACCACATTTTGTCAACTGGACGGGAACTCTGAAGAGCAATTTATCATGTTTTGTCCACTGAGGGGCACGCTAGAGGGCATTTTGCCACATTTTGTGAAGCACTACTGGCTTAGATATCAACAGAACACCCTGAGTGGAGGGAGAGCTGATTAATGATTGTATTGATTGTCTAATCTGTAATTATATACCATACATGCATTTATTAACCCTCATACATGTACAGTGATTCAGAATAATAAACAGGGGAGCTGCTGTGAACACATTGTCCTGGTTATAATTTTTATACCTTGAGTGTCAGTGTAAGAGGTTTATAATGACGTTAAGGATTTTGGAGAGCTTGTTAGTCATGTTGTCGTGCGTACATTTGTATAATGACTAATTCAACTCTCAAGAGACTGTTCCCCGACTTAAATCTTGTACTAATTACTGAGCTTTTAATATGTGTTCTGGGTTTGTGAGCAGTTCATTTTGTCGCTCTCTTATTATAATTACAATTATTACACAGTCTGAATTTGATGCTTGCAACAGATTCAAAAAAGTTGGAAGAGGGGCAATAGAATACTGGGAAAGTTGTGGAATGCTGGTTTATGGTGATCATGGACGTAAAGTGGAAAAGGACCATCTAGATCGTTACTGTCGCTAACTTCAAAAGTTAGCATCTGGCGTCATGGGTAACTGTCACATCTGTGCATACAGGTTATTGGAGAAACATGCTGCCATTCAATACACATTCTGCACACAACAGTGTGGGCAATTAATGTCCTCAGTTCCCAAACACTTACTGAGTGTCGTGAAAAGAAAAGGTGATGTATCACAGTGGTAAACATGTTCCTGTCCTAACTTTTTTTGGAACATGTTGCTAATTCAGAATGAGTGTATATTTACAAACAAAAAAACCCAAAACAAAACAGTAAATGTTATCGGAATGAACACTTAATATCTAAAGTATATGCAAATCATTGCGTTCTATTTCTATTTATGTTTTACACAGCATCCCAACTTTTTTGAATTAATGTCACGCAAGGATTAAGCTTAAGGTTAATTGTGGTAGTATAATATCAAAGGTTGGTGCCAAAGCATAGTTTTATGTGGTTATATTAGAGGTGTCACAAACTTTTGATTTTAAGGTCTTTATTTTTTTCAGCATGACGACTATGTCATTGTTTGACTTGTTCAAGTTTGTTAGAGGCCCCCTTTATTGAAGGTGGCCATGTGGGTAACCTGAAGTGTTATATGTGACACAGACTAGAGGGTTCGTTGTACATGGTGAGTCTCTTCCAGTGGCAGCGTGTCCCTGCAGTCAGAGAAAAATGCATGCAATAAGGGGTAGTATTAACATGGTTATGAAACAGTCTCTATTTAATACTACTGCCTGTATATGAGCCACATAAGCAAACTGGACCATCAGCAATAAGTTTGGTTGTTTGTATAGTTAGTCTTATGCCTGGTTGCCATGTAAAAAATACTGTGAATTACATATCCTCCCTTTGATTTCGTTTTGATTTTGAAATTGAAAGCTCATCCCCATTGATTTGTGATTTAAAGAATTGCAATTGTGACATCCTTAAATCATATCAGTTAAACTACATATGTATTTAATATTTTTATTTCATAGTTCTCGGCTAGTAAGGACAGCAATGCCAACAAAGAAAATCTTGCCCGGAGCCCCCTGTTGTTTAGAGCTGGGCCCGATAGTGACCCTGCAGCTACTCAAGACTTTGTTTTTCTGAAGAAGTCTGATGTTCAAAAGTGCAGGGGAAAAGTTTAATATGAACATTTTTGGATTGTGTTCAACATAAACATGTCTTCGAATTACACTGGCAAGAAATACATTACAGATATGTACGGTATGAATGTTAAACCTTCCTCTAAAATGCATTTGTGTAGTTGCAGTTAAGACAGACCTACCTCCAAAACTCAATGAAAACCAGTTGGGATGTCTGGCTGGTTGGGAGGAGGCAACAGGAACAAGTATTACAGCTGAATTAAATCAGTGGGAGCAGGATAAAGTAATTAAAATGAACAGTGAGCAGTTGCAGGCAAACGGAAGAACACACACAGAGACTTACTGTAACATTTATCAGTCTCAACTGTTCCAACGAAACACAAAAGAGTCTGTGTGACGTTTAGTCAGTTAATTTTATTGGTGTCATCATGTATCACAATGCGTAAACTCCCAGCTTTGGTAAGGTGAAGCGGGAGCTGGGGGGAGGGGGTGGAGGTTTGGGCTTGCTCATCGTGCCTGGGCATGCACTGTGACGTTAAGTCATGGGAAAGCTAGCGGTGCTACATGGGAAACGGGAGTGTTTCTCGATGACTCATCTGGGGTTGCTTACATGCAGAGAACAGCTAACATACAGTGAACTCTGACAGAAAACAGAAAGCTTCCTTGTACAAAGAGTTTCTGCCAAGTGACGACATTGCACAAAAATTCCTAGAGTTTTGATGTTTTCTAAGAATTCCTCCTTAGAGTTGAAATAGTATATTAGTGGATTCATGAAGCATCTTAACCCTTAAGAGAGCTCTTAAGGTAAAAAAAACTGTTAAGCGGAGGAGAAAATAACAGACACACATCGCTCAGTGACAATGAGTTAATGAACACCATATAAATTAGATCATGCAGGGATCATGTTTGTGCTTGATCTCATTACAGATGTACAGTATGTATGAATAAACTGCATACAGGATATTTATTAACAATGTTAATGAAATGAAAATCTCCCTTAATGCATTTTTCTAACCGATTACTACAGACCAACATCATCTTGAGTCAACACTGGTTTGACAGCATATTTTGTTTTTGCCCCCACAGTCTATGTTTTTATGTGAGAGAGTGAGTGTGTGAGGGTTGGCTAGTGGTTCTCAAACTTTTTCAGGCATGCCCTTCAGAAACTGCAAAACATTCACCCCGACCCCACAACTATTATCAATCATGAACAATAACTGGTGAAGCAACTGATAAAAAAATGATTCAAGTTGCATGTTGGTGAAAAAAAGTTCATCATGGTAGCATCAGAAAACTGGTTTGTTTATTTTCCCAATATAAATCATATAAATTATATATTTAATTTGATATATTTCTTCTCTCCTCTTCTCATTCTATATCAGTTCAGTTGACCTACAACAGCCTCCACAGCAGCGTCTATACAGTAACAGTCGTCATGGTTGTTATTACTCCTTGGTTGCAGCACACAGCTTGACAACGGCCTTAATCCCACCCTGTTAGCTTTACTGTACATTATCATTAAGAGTGGACTTTTATTGCTACTTTTCTTTTCTTTCCTTTTTGTTTTGGATCAGCCAAGCACATTATTTAAAAGCGTGTGCCATATCTTGCACCAGGGTCAATCACGCCCTCTCACAAAGATAAGTTTCTGTCTCCTCCTTGCTCAGTTTCTCTAAACATCTCCTAACCAGGACTCCTTGGCAGATTTTTTTATCCTAAGTTAGAAGCTCTCTGACAGGATTCTCATCATGTTTATGAATACGGGCCCAGAAGTGTTACTGTTGGTGGGGGAGACTTCTTTGACATGCTTGACATAAATATTGTCTATTAAACTATAAGTTTGTTATCTTTGACAAGCATTTTGAATAAATATAATCACAGCTTTTTTCCCTTCACTTCATCTGTCACTCTACTTGTTCTTAAATAAATTCACAGACATCATAAAAGCTCTTGGAAGATCTTAGAAGAGTGTCTTCACTCAGGTTTACTTTATTTATGTGATAACACAGTATCTGCATTATTATTTTAGCTCCTCAGGCAGATCATTACCAATTAAACAAATACATCATGAAATGAGTTGAAACAAATAAGCCTCTTTGTTTGCCGACATTTATGCACAGAGGCGTGGAGGAATGGGTTGTTCTGTAACAGTAAACATCATTATCAGACAGGAGCTGAAGAGCTGTAGATTTCCTGCAGGTTTACAGTTGTGCAGAACAGCGAGGGATTACTATTTATAACCCACAGTAAAGGCTAAAGGTAAGAGGAATCTCTCTGTATCGGTAATTACTGCAGAATTTGGCGTGTGTGCCAGGTGCAAATCCTTGGAAATGGCCTTCATTACGGGGAAGCTCGCAGACTGTGGCTAAGAAGTGAGGATAATGACAGTGTGGGATTAACCCTGCTTCCAACTCTCTTTACTCCTCTTCCTCGGAGCCCTCTCTGCACAGCCGCCACCAGCCAGCCCTATCTCTCCCCATCCCTCGTCTCTCAAAAGAGGCCCTTCTCTCAGACAATGTAAAAGCTTGCCAGAGGGGGTTTTGATCATCCTGTGATGCGGCGCTGTGTGACAGGCCTCAGACACAGATATTTAGTTTCCCACTCAAAGATCCCAAACTCGGGAGATTAGTGGAAAAACTTCTGACGCAGCTGCAGTTGAAATATTTTACTACACTGCATCCAGCCCTTACCTCTATCTGTCTCCACCTCAAAAAGGGAACTGGATGCTTGGATGTGTTTGTGTGTGAATGTGTGAGTGCTTCTCTCTCTGTGTGTGCGTGTCTTTTCAAAAAATGTTTTTCATCTTCTTGCTCCCCCCCAGTACTTATGCTGCTTCCCCCCTCGTCTCAAAGTCAGGCCAAGGTTTATTATGAGGTCTGAATCAGCCAGCTTTTTCTATTTAAAACTGAGTTTTCAAGCATATGAAAAGGAGGGATTAGTGGTTATTTGGTGTGAAAAATGTTTTGGAAAATCCACTTCAGTGCATTCTAAAATGCTCCCCAATCACAACAACAACAACAAAAAAAAGAAATTCAAATAGCAGGTCTGAGCATCTGGGCATTTAGTGATCTTCAAAGCAGTGAAAGCATTTTTTTAATTTCATATCTAACTCTGTTTATTGAGCAGGTTATGTGTTGATTAAAACAAAAATCCTGCGAGAATGTACTGTCATAATCTTCACAAAGGTGAAGGCTTGTGCTGTACCTGCGGCAACACAATCATTTGGCTTCAAGTTTAAATAGACCTTGTTTTTTTGTTTAGCAAAATAATATTGGAAATGTTTTGATTTAATAATCTACATTTTTATAAAATAACAACGGCTTTCAGTGTTGCTAAACTTTCGTCCTGTGAGCCAAACCTGACCCCCAGTAGGGTGCTGGGTGGCCCTCCAATCATTTTCTAATTGACAATGAAAACAAATTAATTCACACAATTTATATATTAGTAAATGTTCAGGAATATTCCTTGGCTGTTACTTGGGAAGCTTTTGCTAAATAACAGGAGGCCAAAGGCCAGTTTAGAAACAAATATGAAAAATATTTACAGAGAAAATTAAAAGATAAAAAGGTTAATAGCTAATTTTTCTTGGAAATTCTTACCTGATTTAATGATTTAACTTATTTACTAAATTAACTTGGCACAAGGAAGGACACTAGCCTATTTGAATGACAGATAAATCAGACATTTGAATGCATTTAATAGCTGCAACTGCATTTTAGTTGTAAATGTTTAGGTTACATTTGTCATTTAGGATTTCATACAAATATGTAAATATAAATAAAGAGTGTCTGCCAATACATCGGCCCAAATCAGTATTGGTGGCACTCTAAATGTTACACAACTCTTTCAAATGGAACTTATACATTTACAACTAAAATGTAGTTGTATCTGTCATTCATATAGGCCCAGTGTCAATCCTTGTATCAAGTTAATTTAGTTAATACATTAAATTAATAAATTGGTTAATTTGAAAACAAAGAGTTTGAGAGAGAGATGATCTTTTTCATTTTGTGTCTTGCCTCCTGTTATTTTGCAAAAGTGGCCCCCAAGCAAAGCAAGTTGAGTTGATCCCTGATTTACAGTAAAAAGAATGCAGATATTTGTGGATACGTTAAAAGTAGATCTAAGGCTCTCTGTAATTGTGTTTACAGGTGTTAAAGTCTACAGTGTAAATACCTGAAAACATGAGCTGACCTGTCAGGTTGAAGCAGCAGCAGATGTCGAACTCAGGAGGCAGATGTTCAAGTAAAATGAGATTGCCCGTAAAACGCATATCTGTGGAAAAAATGTGGAACAACGTATGATTACGAAATTTGAAGGCTTTTTATTTTTCTCTTTTAAGCTTTATTTGCATAAATTAGTTCCATCGAGAACAAAAGGCTCAGCCAGACATCAGCCACGACACAGTCAGTTACTGTCTGAAGAACGATGAAACAACAGCCTGGAGGAATTAACACACTTCAAGGTGGCTTCCTTCAAAATGTGATATTCAGCCATGGTGAATGTACCGAATACAGACTGATGTTTGTTGTATTTACTGTATTTGACTGGTTTAATATTAATATTAAAAGAAAAGGTCCATATGTTTACTAATACTCTAAAGATAACACCTTCTGTTCAATGTGCGAGAAGATGATGTGAGGTTCAGCTCCCACTGAGCGCATGTAAACAGACTGAGCAGGCTGCAGGAAGCTTTACCCACAATAACCAATATACGTTCATTAACCTGTTTATAGTCTTCTTATTCTCTGTCTCCATTATTTTCATGTGAGTTCATTGCTTTGCACTACAACCAGAGGAGTGAATTTGGATTCCAGCCAGACTTGAGTCGTGACTTGCAAATGGACTTGGATTTGAACACCCTACTAACGTATACATGGCCAATATTTCTTTAACCTGTTTGAAATCATTCTGGTTAGAAATTCCAAATCACCAGTTAACAGTGGACGCTTAATAAAGTCATCCAGTTAAGCATGTGTTTACATGCACCCAAAGCATTAATCAGATTATAACTTTTCTGACATGTGCCAACTGGTTCCCGCTCACTGTGAAACATTTAATCTGCCAGTGGTGTAACAGAAAAAGAGGAAGATGTGGTTCCAGCTTGCCAGCCAACAGTAAACAAAGAAAAAGACGAGGAAGAAGAAGAAAAAGAGGAAGAAGTGTTTCCATCTGGTAATTTTCAAAAATGGTCTCACATCAAATCCAGGGAACATGGATATGATGTGGCCTCTTGCAAGAACCACTCGTACAAATGGTTTGTTCTTAGTAGTTTTCGGGTACAAAATCAGTTTACAACTGGTTCAGACCTGGCATTTGAATCCGGGCCGGTTAATCTGATGTTATCCAAACCAAAGTTTTTCGCCACTGACTATATTTCATCAATTACAGTATGAGGCTCAGGTCACGCGGCATTAACAGCACTCGTTTTGTCCTGTTTCTGTTAAAATTATTGAAAATTCCTTCGATCCAGGCAGAGGGGGCCAGTCTCTTCCAAATGAAGTGTTTTCATGAGGCACTTTTATTCAGATTGGGTTTTTACTCCGGTCTATGTAAAAGCCTTTTGACCTTTAAAAAACTTCATACCTTGCCCCAAGTCCAAAGATTAAAAAGTTATTTAAAAAGCGTGCCCTGAATCAATTAATTTCCTAATGATAGCACTATTCATTCTCAGCAAGTTGACACTTAATTTCCCAGATAAGCTTTGTTTTGCACCAATCTGACAGCATCCAATCAAGCTGCGGAGGAGAAACATGAAAAAGTAACGTTACTGAGCTCCAGTTGGAAAGAAAAATGATACCAAAGACAATTCTGTTTACTTACAAAACCTTTGACAAATCAAATAAATCAGGGTGCTGTGGTAGCTCAGTTGTCAAGAGCGCAGGCCGTGTATACAGAGGCCAAGAGTCCTCAGCAGCACCATGGGTTCAATTCCAGCCTGTGTATCTTTGGTGTACGCCTTCCCCCTATTCTCTCCCCAATTACCTGTCTGTCTAAAGCTGTTCTATCAAGTCAAGGCAAAAAGGTCCCCAAAATATCTTTAAAAAGCCAAAAAGTATATAAAAATAGACAATGAACCAAAAAGCAGTATGCAAAGATGGAGATGGAAGAAGAAGCGGGTGTCTCACTTTATTTAGGACCACACAACATTTTTATCCCTTACCACGTGTCCCACATATGGTTGGTTGATTGGTTCTAGTTTTCAAAAGTCAAACCACTGCAGGACACATGTTTTTCTAAAAATCTGTCTTTTATCCAGTGGTTGTGAAGAAAGCGGGGAAGACTGTCATCACAGGGCTGTGTGTGGGTCAAGTGCAGGTTAATCTATTGCCGTCTTTGCAACCCCACACCCAACGGGGAAAATTGTGAGTCACTGCAAAGTCGCAAGCAGCAGATTTAGGCAGAATATGATAGAAGCTACCACAAAGAAAAGGAAATACAACTACAACAGACAGGGAAACTACTTGTTACATAAAAGATTTAACATTTTTGCGTGTTGGAAAGAAGTTTACATAACCTGTAGTTTATGCACAGCAGATGGTAAGAAAGGCAAGATAAAATGAGCAAAAAGGGATGATTTAATATTCCAAACCTAACTGATGAGATAAGATAAGCTAAAATATAAAATAAACCTTTATTAGGTCCATCGGCTGATGAGGCCTAGAATTTATCGTGCATCCCTACTTTCAACTTCATTTGACATTTAACGTGGCACAAAACAGTAGGTTGAAGCTCTGTTGATAAAATGGTGTTACATTTGTTGAAGAGTGCATTATGACTTGTTTAGGACTTGAAACTCAAAGTTTAGGACTTGTGACATAACTTAAGACTTGTCTGTCTCAACTTAGGACTTGAGTGCAAAGACTTGAGTCTTCATTGAGACTGACTTGGTCCTGCCAGTGGCTGAAACTGCACATTTTTGTAGTGAAATATTTTATAAAACTTGAAAGTCTGAAATAAAGACCTGGCTTGTTTTTTTTTTCCTGTAGTAAAGTCATGAATGAATACTTGAGCACAGAGGGTGATTCTTGACCTTGAGAACACTGGTGTGGATTCTTAACTCAATGATGTATTTAACACCTTTTTTTGGGGGAGTAAAAAAAGTATAAATAGCAACACAAACAAGATAATGTGCGTGACACTGAAGCAGACACAGACTGAAATCATTAAGTTAACATGTCTGATTTCCATCTGCTGAGTGTAACTATTATTATCACAGCATACTGCCTTCCATGATGTGTCATAGGGAGCACCCATCTGCTGTGAAGACATAAGCCTTTATGGAGGTTTGTGATGGTGCAAAGAGCAGCAATTTTATGTGCAAAGCAGGAGTGAAAAGGTGGGTCAAATTCAATACAGTTATCTGCATGTTTTGTCCCTCACCTCAGCTACTGATCTCATGAACCTCACCGCAGTGTAAGACATCTTTACTGAGATACAGGAGCCAGCTGACGCAAAGACATTTTCCTGAGGTCATCTAAGGACATAAAAATAACAATATTTATCTGTCATGTACGCGGAATAGGATTTGTTGTATGTAGAACTGCAACAATTAATAAATAAATCAATTATTAATCAATTATTAAATTAATCACCAACTACTTTGATAATTGATTAATTGTTTTGAGTCTATTTTTAATCAAAATGCTCTGAGTTCAGCTTCTTAAATGTGAATATTTTCTAGTTTATTTACTCTTACTCTTGAATTAATACTTTGGGTTGTGGACAAAACAAGACATTTGAGGACTTAAAACACTGATCAACATTTTTTGACATTTTATAGACTAATTAACTGATTGATTAATAGAATAAAATGTTTAACAGATTAATCAAAAGTGAAAATAAGTGTGACAGAAAAGACTTGAAAAATAGGTCCAAACATGTCTGTCCGACAAGATTGTGACAGAGTTAATTAATTGATTATTGTAATTTTTTGAGTTAAGACAAGTCAGCTGGACTGTAAACTGGCCAAAGTGAGTCACCAGGTCTCCTGTGGTTGCCCCTTAAATCTCCAGGTTCAGTGTGTTTTGTTTGGTTATATGACTAATAGTAATTTTCCCTGATTGACTGATAAAGCCATTGGCCAATAAATTGGGCCAATTATCTGGCATTTTGAGATAATCAAAATCAGTGACACTTGCACTCACCAGTCAGAGCATTTATTGTCATATGCACAGTTAAAACAAGTTTCCTTGTACAATGAAATTCTTTGTTTACATTCCAGTTTAAATCCATTCTATCTATTTTTCTATTTAATTGATTAATAAAAAAAATCTTAAGATAACCGTGTATGTTTTGTAGATTGTAATATGCATAATTTTAGGTCAATAGGTCAAAACTGTATGATTTCCTTGCTGTCTGGTTTCATACATTTCATACATGCACGACAGTAAACTGAATATCTTTGAGTTGACGACAAACCACACACATTTGAGGATGTAACACTGGGCTTTGAAAAACAATGATCACCATTTTTCACATTTTTATGACAATTAATGGACTACACAACTAATGAATTAATTGAGAAAATAATCAAGATGATGATGAAAATAATTGTTAGTTGCAGCCTTAGTGATTTGAGGGAGGTAAAACACATTTGAGAGGGACATTTGATTCAGCATAGGTCTACTTCAATTTCTTGGTAATTTATAATAATTCAGAGGTATTTCTACAATATTATATATTATATATATTATATAGGCCTAACTTATTTAATTTCTAGTACCCTATACAGTCTTGTAGCTACCTGACAATGATTTCACAACATTATTTTGTCAGTGTAGCTGTAACTGTCAGTTTTTGTGTCCATTTCGGTCTCCATGACAGAGGAGTAGCCAATCAGAGTCAGAGTAGGGCAGGTAATTACGTCACTCTACTGGGAAAAAATAGCGTTACTTTATGGTGTGTTTAAATCACCGGTGTCCCGCCCACAGTTTTGACCTACTACAACTCCTGATACAGCTAAAGGTAATGTAACGTTTACTAATCAATTCACCTGCTCATAGTCGCTTCATGGACGACACTGTGGAGAAGACAGACCCCTTTAAAAAAATTTTTTTTGATCGCACTCCTCACTGCTGTAGCGCCCCCCTCCGGTTGCTGTTAATTCCCTGTTGGTCTCAAACTGTGCACTGTCATCTGGAGGAGAAGTTTTTATGTTCTACTGTGGGAGTTTGGACCACCGACTCTTTACTGTCCAACAAGATGAGACACTCACAGTTTGTCTTCTTACCGGTAAGACTTTTCTACTTTTGTTACCATGTGCGTCACCTGTGTTTGAATGGCTGTCTCTGTGTTTGTCAATATGGCTGCCATGCCAAGGCTGCTGATTGTTGGCTGTTACAAACTGCTAGCTGTATTTTGGCGCTAATGTGCTCCCGGTTGTTGGCTGCTAGCTAACGTTGCTGTAAATTTCTGCTCTACTGCTGATATTACTGTATTCAATATTTGCTTTGGTATTAACTGAATTATTTCTTGTTGTGGCTGAGCTACTTTGCCTGACAGGTACATAATTATGCTCTCATGCTGTTTCCGTTGGTATTTGCAAACTGGTGAGATGTACTCTTCTTTAGTAGTCAGGTTTGACTGTTAGCTTATGTGTAACTGGTTGCATACCTCCTCTGCTTTGTTACAGTTGTTTAAGTGGGATTCTTTTGACTCAGGCAATATGTATGACAATTAGGGCTGCACGATTTGGTAAAAAAAATACCATTCATTCATTTCATTTGGAGATTGAGATTTTTAGGCCATTACGTCTCTACTGTATCATCCAAATGAGTGATTTCAAGCAGATTATATTTAAAAACTAGTTTCATATTGTAAAGTTTTTGTTAGGGATGCATATTGTGGACTTTTTCAGATATAGATAATTACCTGCTTCCCATGGCTAATACCAATAAGATAACAGATAATTTCACACTTTTATATTTAAAAATAAGTTCATATAACCTGTAGTTTATGCACACCTGAGAAAGGCTCAGATGTAGTGAGCAAAGATGGTAGTCTGACTCACCGGATGCACACTGCGGTTATAAGTCCTGTCATTGGTCGCCTGCTCCAAGAGACATCATAGTGCCCACTGTTTGTGTTTTCAAAGTCTCCGGGGAACAAGAACAACCTCCGTTCCACCTCAACACTATTTTGCAGCAGCACCGTTGCTGCATCCCAGATTTAGAGCCACACAAAACGTTTGTTATTGGTTTAAAGAAATGCAAACAAGGCAAGTTTTTTCCCCCTATAGCAGAATGTGTATGTGTGGAGCCAGACTTTTCTCCAGCAGAGGTCTGGCTATGCAAGACTGCATCTCATAGCTCTGACTGAACCAAATTTAATCAAAATACATTGTTAGAGCTTTTAATTAAGAAATCAAATGAAATGCATTGACAGTCTGTTGAATCAGATATTAATATAGCCAGAATTTATTGGCTAATATACGCTAATACTGATGTAAAGCTGGATATAGGGGATGGATGTAGAGCTGGGTGATATGGCTCATAATATCTTACAATATACAATATATATTGCAATATATACATTTTCTCTTAAATAACATACCGTACATGTCCACATCCAGATGAGAAATATGGAAAGTCTTTGGCGATTAGACCCCATCTTGACGTCATCATGTAAAAGGGGGTAGTGAAGCCACGATTGATGTAGGAAACCCTCTGATGGAGTCTAGACACTGGTGGTGGTGAAGAGATGGCTGATGATGAGGATATGATGAGGGTGGACTTCTGATGACCTCAACCTGGGCCCTGACTATGAAGAACTGAAAGTGAATGGGGTGGAGGAGGGTCGCAACGATTCCACACTGAAATGACAGCTGACAACAGCAGAGAGGAGAAAAGATTTTAAAGTTTGACGGTAATGACATGATTGGCAGTTAAATCTGGTTGGTTAACTGAAAAGTAAACACCCATAATCACATGATTGAGAATAAGCAGGAAACATACTAAGAGACAGTTGTGAATGAATGAGGTGTAAAGATTAGGGATGCACTGATACCAATACCAGCATTGGGTATCGGTCTGATACTGTCCTCATGTACTCATACTCCTACCACGTCACAAAAAATAGCTGCTTGTCACAAGCAAACATCTAAAGATCCAACATGGCACAGAGTTCAAGGAGTCTGCTGATGCATACCTTCTTTTCTTGGTCATGCCGTCATTATCAGCGAGAGGCTCATTGTCCTCAACATTTTACACCAATGACTGCAGTGACTTTGCTGACTGCCCGTAAAGTTCCATGTATGTCCAAGTAAAACTAAAACAGCCTCACAGAGTGCACCTGTAGACTGCAGCCAGCCACTGTCCAATAAGTCCCAGCGCACGTAAACTAGTTGAATGCCTCAACTAATTAATCCGAAGACGAAGAAAAACACTGCTGCCACCAGTCTGTAACCTTCTTTTCTTGGTAATAAGCTGCTATGACTTCTCTATGTGTACTCTTCTTTATTCTGCTGTTATTCTTCACCAAAACGGCCTGACAGCACAGTACATCCAACTTCACTCTAGGGTTCACAGCAGGGTAAACAAAACTGTTGCACATGGCACCACACTCATACCTGTCCCCCCCTAAACAATGGCAGACACTAATTAGCTCTTAGACAAGAGGGACATGGAGAAGAAACTTCAATATTACTCATGTAAATGTGTAATGAAAATACTTGTTATAGTGCTATAAATTATAATGAAATAATTATCATGTGTAACATCATTTGTAACCTGCACAGTGTAATATGGAACACAAAATTAGTAAAGTAACTTACTGTACAGTAACTGTGGTTAAACTAGCAGCAGGAAACAGCAACAATAATTTGTTACATTTAGAAAGTGAGGAACATCTGATGAAAATAAAACATATTTTTAAAGTTATTGTATGATCTGTAATGGCATTTTTATGTACTCATAGCACTACTCGGTATCGGCAAGTACCCAAATGTAAGTACTTGTATGGTCTGTAAAAAAGTGGTATTTATGCATCCCTAGTAAACAGTTTTCCTGACTGAACATACGCTGAGTTTCTTATCAGGATCTAAGATGATTTCTAGTCTCATATCACAATATCGATACAATATTGATATATTGCTCAGCCTAATATATAGCTGGATAGGCCAATATCAGCTGATAACTGATTGGCCCAGATATTTATAGAGCATCCCTAGTTTTTGTTGTATGTTTGTGAAGAGTTTTGTCTCTAACATTTCATTGCTTTGAACATTGGTGTGATTTTAGCATTGATTTCATCCATACTGTATTTCCCAGCCCTGCTCATGGGAAACTCACTCATGTCACACTCTCCACACACTTAATATTCAGCTAAGCATTGCAGAAATATTTCCTCTCAAGGTAACATGTTTATGTGACAGCTTGCTTTACTATTATTCTTATCATAATTACATCTAAACTGCTATTCAGGACTTTGTGCTGCTGAAGCACTGTGGCACAGACATTGACAACCTTACAGTGCACAACAAGGCTACATTTTACAGGAAAAGATTGAGTGAATTCTTGTAAATAAAAAAAAGTGCAAGTCAGTGATCATCTGCTGCATAGCTGACATGCCGTTGCCTGTCACTGCTTATCAGGGGAATTGCTGGGTTGCTGACTCTCTTATCTGTTGTTTGAATATTGAATTTCTGTCATTACACATTGTCAGTTACTTGTTTTTATAGGCTTGGATGATATACTTATCCTCCAATTCCATACTATCACGACACTTTGGTGCCAATTCGATATACTGTATATATTGCGATTCTTAAGTACTGCAATTGTATATGCATATAAAAGTAGATAAAATACTTTTTGATGCAAACTGCAACATGCTGTTCCTGCTCATCAAGCTAGTGCCATAATAAATTAGTAAATAAAATGAGATGGTAGGGCAAAATTGTCTATATTTTTAAACCCATTAGTAATTTAGAGTTTGGGGTTTGACCCTTTTAGGTTGCTGTAGCCTGAGTGCTGAATCCAGTGTAACGAATTGAGTTAGCTCTGTGAAGTCAGCAACTATTGTTTCTATAGAGCAGTAAACGCATGAAAGTATGATCACACATGCCATTTTCTGTTAAGCAGGCATTTTCTGTTAAGATTGCCATGCTAATTTCCGTTAGCATGTTAATGGTAAATCCCAATTTAGCATTGAATTAATGGACTAAGCGCTAGTTATTTATATATATATGTATGTAGAATTGATTCAGGAATTGTTAAAAAAGAATCCTGATACTTAAGAAAACATCTTTTCTCCCTCTCTATTGTTATATTAGTTCTTTCATTTATCCACCCAACTGACCATCAATGTGTTTTCCCAAACATAGACTCGTGCAGATATATTTGATGACCCAGTTAACATTTTTATTTTTTACTTTTTTATCCATGCATCTGAGAATGACGGCATTCGCAGCCAGTTAAGCAGTGGCCAATAAACCTGAGTCAAACACTGACACGGTGAAAGAAGCAGTATTTTGAGCTTGCTTGCTTTGTTTTAACACCTCCACTTTATAGTAATTGTATCAAGCTGTTTCACATTGCTTGGTATTAATGGCTTGTGTCTCAGTCTATTAATTGCAAAGTATTTTCTTGCTGTTTGTTTTGGAGTAGGAACTGCCAGCGTGGGATGCTCACTTCAGAGTTGAGCTATAAACACATCTACAATGCAGTGATGTAGGGAAAAGTGTTTAAAGATGAGTGGACATGCTAAGAATTCAACAAAGTGACAGAAGTGGGAAAAGGCTGTCCACTTACTTTTTGCACAATATGAGTGCTAAAGCTTGTGGCTACCAGCTTCAGCACAGACAATATGGTTATATGATGTGTTTTGACTGAGAGTCCACTTCCCTGGGAGCTCGCTGTCACTTTCAAAAGATAGTGCTTGAATGAAACAAAAAGCTGTTTCTGTGCATAAAAGCAGTGTTGCAGACTGTGCAAAGATGAATTATAGCCTTGGATTGTCAAACATATCAGTCAGTATGGCATTTTGATTGAAAACTGAAAAGGATCCCGTGAACAGCTGAAGGTGAAGCTTCTCTGAATAATTTATGTCTTGACATGTGTTGTCATTTGATGTGATAGGATGTAGGTGGGTTGAAATTTTAAGGATACGTGAAAATGTCAGCACCGCCAATTTCTTCAAAATTAGTCAGAGCTCAGTTTAGCGGCAAAGAAGCGAACAGAGGAATTTTCAGTACAGCGTGGATGATGTATAAAAATCCACATAGGGCGTGCAGCTGTGCATGTTTCAAAGAATTTTACTATGCACCTTGAGGCGACAGGGCAGGAATAGCGTGTTAAATTGCCCATATCTTCGAGCAAATAGTGTGGCCACAGAGGGCAACAGTTAGGAGTCCATTGAGGCCACTTACAAAGGCCAGCTGTCATACAGAGGTGTGCTGAGAAGAGAGAGAAAATCAATGGCCATAATTGCTCAATAACAGTTGGACGATGGAGCTGCGGGGAGAGGGGACATGGGTCACAGCAGACATGGTGGCATGTATTCGCTCAGTGTATGGGTGCAGTTTGCATTTACAACACAACCACCACTTCTCTGAGATTGGTTCACACTTTTTCAAAGTAGTCATGTGCCCATATGAACAGTGAAACAAGTTTTGCCTGCGGGAGTCACTCCTGCTCATACTGGCCATAAAGACGTCTCTTTCTTAAATGCAGTAAGTTATAGAAGACAAAATTCAGTCTTTTTAGTATAGAATTCCTTTTGTGACTATCTTGACACTTTATCTGAATTGACAGAAAGAGGGAATTTCACATTAAAATATTTGTGCCTTGAAGATGCCCAGATGATTTGTCTATCTCAGACTGCAGAGGCCTTAATTATTCAGTATTATTTTCAGTTAAACTTAAGATTACATTAAGATCATTAAGGCTCTCTTAATGCTCACTGTGAACAGGAGGAATGACTATAATGAGTAAAAACCTGTTTCAATTAAATACTCCTCACCTCATCCTCCCCTTCCAAGTGTGTAGAAAAGTGGGTCCCAGATGATATGAGTCTAGTCCAGGTGTACCATGGGATTTTGTAACAACCATACAAATGGAGGCGGGGAAACGATATCACGATTTTTTTCATGGCAGCATCAGAATCTCCATTTTATCATTCAATCAATTCAATTCAAAGTCTAGCTAGACTAGCTCAGACTGAGTCTGACAGGCATGAACTGATGAAGCTTCTTGGATGAGAGGCGAAACATCTTCAGAAAAGACATTTAAATTTTAAAGTCCAGTTGCTTTTTATTTAATCTTTCCTGAATCTTTCCTACACCCTAAAAAATTCCTTTAAAATTTTTACTTCAAAGCAAACTCCAGTTTTTTGCCAGATGGTGGGAAGATCAGTTCCATCACTTAATTTTTTGTTTTATGACCTGTCTAGTCTAGTTGTTGCTGCTTTGTTGTAATTTTTCAAAGTTTCAAAGGAATTCTTGTATTGTTGGTTAGTAAATATTTCATGAGTAATATAGCTGTTAAATTGAAAATGTTTGCAGAGTGATGAGAGTGATAAGAGACAATTCTGCACGGAAATGAATATGCATGTGCTTTGAGATCTTTGCTTGCCCTCTGGTTTGCTGTGGGGACAAAAAGTTGAAAACAACCGAAGTAGAAGAAGAAGTGAAACTTGTGAAAAATGCGAAAAGCCCTCTCTAGGGCTGCTGTGAGGTTTGTCCATTCTGGGCTATAGTATAAAAATGCTGGTGCTCATGTAAGAGAACCAGTGCCCTCTTTAGATAAACACGTCTCAGTCTAAGGTAATAAAAAGACACCAATTTTTATATTATTTTTATTCAGGTGATTATACACTAATGAAAACATGCTGATAAATATTATATTCAATATTCTGCTTTATTCTGCCAATAGATCCCTGTACATCTTACACACTGGACCTTTACAGCACACTTCAAACATTGTGAACCTCTCCTTTAAACTGAAACCATGTGGAGGAATGTGGTTTCCCTTTGCATTAAGTTGGAAGTTACTTTTACTTTGTTACCACAGCTTGTGTTAATTTTTCACAGCCGTCTGTGCCACCAGTCACCCTGATTTACTTAGGAGCCAGAAGAACTGGTATCCTAGCAACAGAAGCAGATATCCGTACTTTGTTTGTTCTGTCACACAATGCGTGTGCGTCTGTGTTTATGTACATGGTGTGTGCAAGTGTGTGTGCTTTTGTACAATGAGCATGTGCATGTACATATGCATACACCGGAGCGTTTGTGTATGCATGAGGCTCTCTATAGAAACTTGCTGTTAGAATGCAAACCGGCACCTCACTCCTGCCTGTAATGGCTCTGGATTTATTGGCATCTGGGAGAAAGCTGTTTACATAGTGCCCTCCACTGTTACCAATGGCCATGATAATGCTGTCAGACAAGGCTTAGTGAGCCCATTCCTCTGTCTCACCTCACTTGATAGTGTTTACGCACTAACTTTAAAATGTGCTCTACGCTACTGCATGCCAATTCTGATCCAGTTGGACAACAAACCTGCCCTCAGTGAGGTCATTGGTGGAAGGATGCCTGCTGACCCTTTTATATAGAACAGTTCAACATTCCCAGTGCGGACATTTTAAATCCAAACAGCAAGAATTTGAAAATCTAATTTACAACAACTGGATCTAATAAAGTATAGCGGAATGGATGGAAGGCATCCAACAGTCCCTGTGAGGGACGCTGTGTGCTTTTCATTGAGTCTAATTGAATTACCGATGTACCCTGTAGAGCCTCTTCATATGTCTCAGTGCTGCTCTCATGTTATGCATGAGCTTTCTCAAACATGATTTATATTTATATTATTAGTATTCAACCTTGTAGGAGATTTTA
>JAJHUR010130459.1:0-24205 GCA_027495735.1 Lutjanus campechanus | reverse complement strand
AAAATAAAATAAAATAAAGCTTCCAGAGTAAAACTTGATGGCATAATGTGGGTTTAAGATTATCTTCTATGATGTGACATTTTACTTGGGGAGACTCAAAATTAGCAAGAAATGTAGCAATTAGCAGGTCATGAGTTACTGAAGTTTTGTGGCTTCCTCGGCAGTTGTTTCAGAATGAATCAGGGATGAGTCATGAAGAAACTGGCCAGTGTGCAAAATCAGATATCTATGATGTAATTAAAACAGTGATACATTCATATAATAGACCACCTCTCAGTCCATTCTCATATCATTCATCAGTGACTCAGAGGAAGTCAAGGTCACTGATTATCAGGTTTTTTTGTAATTTGTTCTTCACTTGTATCCGAGTTCCTCAGAATTTTGTGTCTCACGGTAAAGTGTTGATTTCCTATAAAGCAACTCATCTCACGTTTCCAGAAATATTAACATGCATACCTTTCGAATAAAGCACAATTGTGTGCCCTGGGGCCACCCTAAAATGTTATGCAACCATGATGTGGAGGTGTGTGAAACTGTGTGTACACACCTCGATATTACATCCTCTTCTCTCCCTCTCTTACTAGTTTGCATGCCATCACGTCTCTCCAGTCTGCGGATGCTCTGTTTGCCTCTTGTGTGTTTGTCATCTTCCCAGGTTTCCAGAGGTACACGCGTTCTTTACTCAAGTAGAAGTACAGATACTGGTGTCAAAAACAAACGTAAAAGTAGATGTACTGATTTAACTTGTTTACATAAGTAAAAGTGAAAAGTTACAGGCTCTGAATGAAGTCAGTGTTTAAAAGTAAAAAGTAGCCCTCTGAGGGACATTTCGACCGCCGGTTTCTGTTTCCAAGTTAACTGAACCTAATGTTCAGGTCAAGTCTTGCCTTGTTACACTTTTATCTCGTCATCTGTTTAACATCTTTTTTGTCTTGTTACATCATCTTTGTTTTTTGTCTTGTTACATTTTTTTTTTACATTTTCATCTTTTTACGCCTTTTACGTTGTTTTAGTGTTAGGTCTTTTACATTGTTTTCATCTCGTTAAGTCTTTTACGTCATTTTCGTCTTGTTACATCTTCTGTTGTTTTAGTCTTGTTGACTTTTCCATCGTTTTCATCTTGTTACATGCTTGTTTTAGTCTTGCGTTTTGCGTCTTGTGTTGTTTTTGTCTCGTTACATGTTTAACAGTGTTTTTCATCTTGATATGTATTTTAGGTTCTTTTCATCCTGTTACATCTTTTTATGATGGTACGTCTTCTAATCTAATTGAAAAAATGGAGTTGATGTTTACATTGAATAAAAAATACAATCACCAGGAGGTTGATCTTTTCAAATATTTATATTTCCCCAGCATGACTGAAGTGTAAAAATCAAAACCCACCCAGTTCTCAAGAATGAGTGCTTTATTACTCAAAACTACTTTTTAAATAATCTGATATGCAGTGACAACTGTTGTTTTGATGCTATAGGATTTATTGTGCTTAAAACACACTTTTATTAATAACAAACATCCTACACATCACATTGAAGTTGCGATGTAAATAAAAAAAATCTTGAAGGGAAAGTTGAGCATTTTTCATGTAAATGTTCAGTCACTGTTGATGGCACATGGAGTCAGCTGAGGCAATTAAGTCCTGTGTTGCTATGGTGACTGAGACAGATGAGTTCTCCTGCTGCAAAATCTGCTGTTCTTCCTGCATCCAGTGATGTCACGGTGATGTCACTGGATGCAGGAAGAACTACAGGCTATTTCAACTTCAATTTCTAGTCTCCCTCTGGGTAGCCAGGGAGCATGTGTTTTTGTCAGCTAATGCTATGTTCTGACCAAAAAAGGCTAGGGTGGTGATAAACAGCAACATGGGCGTGGGCATCAGAAGTGCGTGTGTGTGCAATGCATCCTGGTACATGTAGGCACCTAGCATACCTCCTTGAGCAGGAGAACTCAGCTTTCTTGGTCAATACAGCAGCACTGAGGAATTTATCCCTTCAACTGACGACATTTACTGCCGACACTGATTGGACATGGACATGAAAGGTTTTCCCTTTAATGCTGTTGATTTCTCAAAGAAGAACCCACAGTACTTTATTGTCAAATGACAACATTTTGATTGCACATTCACAACTGAAATCAGTGCAGAAACATTTGCCTTTCTAAGTCTCAGTCAATCAGAGAAATTGTTGTGAAAGTCACTTTGGGAACTCCCTGGACAAACTTCAGACAACAGAGAGCACTGTCAATAAACGCTGTACAAATTAAATGGAAGTTGTGTTGGGTTACAGCGAATTCAGGACACAAGTAATTTGGCTTTGCACTACCAAGATATTTTCTCACTGTGACACCAGGTTTGTTCAACCATTAAAAAAACACATGGCTAAACCGACTGAATGGACTGACTGGTTCTTTGGAAAACACTTCATTTGGTCACCTACTCGGTCCCATATCAGATTTCCTTGGTTGAAGTGATTCAAGACAAAGTTGCAGAATTCTGGGAAACTGCATTTTTCAACATTTAGTCACACGTTGAAAGGAGTTTGGTTTTTGGTCCTGGTCGAGCCAAAATTTTCCACAGAAATGTTTCGAGGCGTCCAAACTATATAACTGACAGACATGTCTGACAAACACAGGTTGGTAATATTTCTAGTCCGAGTCCCTCAGTATCAACCTGTACACTGAAGTTCTACCTCCAGGGTGATGGGTCATGTTGCCAAAGGCTTCAAGGCAATTTAAATCCAGTAAAGATTTGTACAGGACATACATAAAATGCTTGCATAAAATTATTAAAAAATAACCTGATGTCACACGTCTGCAGTTTGGTCATGAAATCTTTGAGCTCAAAAGCTGTTATTTTGCGTCATATCCTAAAATCTTTTCAAAGTTTGAACAAAACTCCTGATGCAAACAGATATTAAACAGCTGAACAAATACAACCTCACTTCTAAATAAACAGTGTGAAAAACAAAGTGCTACATACACATACAGCAAATTGTGGTACAACTTCACGCAGTTGCACAAATTCAGTTAATATTCAATAGATCCCCTGTGCTCAAAAGAAATCTTACAAAAACGTACAAACGCAAACAAATGGAGTGATGATATTACATCTGAGAGGCAGCAGCTACCACACAGTACATTCATCATCAACCTTCTGTTTTGTCTTCAGTGATGTACACGTCTGCTCAGGGCCCGTATCGTTCAAGCACTTCGGAGTAAGAAATCACGGCCTGCTACCTTGAGAGTGACACGTTTGGTCCTTCTTTTCAGCAGAGGAGTTTCGGTCTTAGTTACTTTCTTAATCTTGCCAAGTCGCTTCTAAATCTTCTTGGATTTAGCAGAGCTGCAGAGCTTTCCGGCGCTGGACTTGTGGGAATTTAGAACACATAGCTGAAAATAACAATTTCTTCCGAGATTGACTGACTGAAAGATATTTTGACTTTTTTTTTTCTTTTTCTTGGGACTGCTCCAAACACAACATACACTACACCACTGAACAGTGATTGTCCTTAAAGGGACAGGTTGGGGTTTATGCGGTGGGATTATATGAGGTACTTATCCATAGTGAGTGTATTACCCACTGTAGATTGCAGTCGACACACACCCAGTTTGAAGAAGCAGCAGGACAGTGTGGACAGGGTCAGCAACAAAACTTTTAGCCATCTAAACAAAAAACAGGCTCATCTAAAAAAGACAAACAGTATCAGTTTAAGTATTCAGGATACTTTCACTGTATGTCATCAAGACAGCTCTGTCCAACAGGAAAGTCAAAAAACGCTCTCTCTACAGCCATCAGGCTCCTTTGACAAAAACATGATTTTAGCTCTCAGGCTGTGAGAGTTACTGATCTACCGCTGCCTCAATCAGCTAGTGCATCTGTTATTTGTGTGACTTTGGTGTTTTAAAGGGTTAGACCGAATTCACTGAAGTCACGAAAATTAAGATACTCTGCATTTAAAAGGTGAGGGTTAGAGTTAAGGTGTCTGTTTTTTAAATCACCTTTTCAAAACCAAAAAAAAAACAAGGAAGGGATTAAACTTTGAGTTTATCCGTGCTAATAAAAGCTGTAATTGTTAGCATGTGCTGCTAACTAGCTCACTACCTACAATAGTAACTTAGCATTCCTTCAAAGGCTGGAGGTTAGCTTTTTACTAACTATATTCCTTTATGTGGTTACAGATTCTGATTAAAAGAAAGCTCCCTCTGCAGTGGAGTTTTACCTCACTGTGTGGAAATCAGTCCTGGATGCTATCGGACTTAAAACATGTATCTTAAGCTTCAGTCTTTTATCACAGTACCATGTATCCAACCATCGAGTGCAAATTTAAGACCCATTTACAAGATTTTTTAAAACAAGCAAGCTGGAAACATTAAAAGGCTGTTGGACACAGATTTGTTTACCTCTGTCCAAAATCAGGGAATGACGTAATTCACTCATCAGATATTTGACTGACATCACTGAGCCATGTAGCGATCCAGATTCCCTAGTCTTGATTATTTTATGAATTATAAATTTTAAGCCCACAACCAAAATGTTGTAACACAAATGAATTAATTGTTAAGTGGTCCCCATATTTAGACGTACAGGCAGAGCTCGCACCGAACCATGAGTTCAGTTAGTTTACATGGGACAGTCTGCAGCTGAGTGAAGTCGTAACAGTTGGCTAACTCCACATGACTTTCGGCGATATTTTCAGTCTTGAAACACAGAAACCCCCCTGCAGAAAAGCAAGATAAACTTGTGATTTGTTTAGTATCGGTATCAGTTATTACAGAAATTTAGATATCGGGTTGGAACTGGAATAAAAAGTTGATCGGTGCATCTCTAATTAACAGGTTGCAAACATCACTGCTTCAAACACTCACTGAGGACACATGCACATAGAGAGATAGTACGAGAACATAAGTAGTAATACACTGCCTGGCAAAAAAAAAAAAGTCACCACCTGGATTTAACAAAGCAAAGTGTACAAGGGCGGTGTTGTGATCTAGGGTTGCATCAGTTGTTCAGGTTGAAGTTCAGCAATGTTATGTGGCCAAAAAATGAGGTCAGCTCACTACCTGAATTAACTGAGTGAGCTTTTATTTTTTCTTCCATCAATAGATGTTTTCTTCCCTGATGGCACTGATTCAAAGATGACAATGTCAGCATTCATCGGGCTCAAATTGTGAAAGAGTGGTTCAGGGAGCATGAGACATCGCTTTCACACGTGGATTAGCCGCCATGTTGTGACATTGTATAAGATTACTGAAAGGATGCCAAGGCGAATGTGTGCTGTAATCAAAGCTAAAGGTGGTTCAATTAATGTGTGTGACGTTTTTTTTTTTTGACCAGGCAGTGTATGTTTGTTGATTTTGATGTGGCTAAATGGGGTGAGTGCACTTGATGCACAGACCATAACAGCTGAACATCAGTAGGGCCAATCCCTTCAAATTATTGTTTTGACTAAATGACAATTTTAAAGGAGCTAATTATACGCCCACTGGTGATGCTGTTTAACTAGTTTTTCTTCCACCTAATTTACCAAGTCTAGATGATCTCATGTTTCTCTTCATAATAACTCAGGTCCTCTGCTGTGAGGTAGGAGAGTTTTGCAGTCAAACCTTCAGCGTGATTTCTAGCAGTGATTTGGAGATGTTTGAGAAATACGGGTCCTGGTCAGCAGAGCTTCAGAGGGAGAACCTGTCAGCCAAGTGTGTAGGCCAGGCTCCCGCCCTCCAGCAGATAGTCCTCCACCCATGGGTGGTCCTGTGGGCTCTACTACCGTCCTTGCTAATCCAGGTCCAAAATCTGCTCACCAACAATGTCCATGGCTGCAGAGGCCTTGATCGAGCTCCCTGCAGAGCCAGAGTCCACGAACATGTGGGGTATCTCGTTCCCGAAGTAGATTTTGCTGTTGGCTGCGATGGCCTTGTACTTCATCAGCTGCAGGTACTCTGGTGTCAACTTCAGCTGCAAGAGGGGCAAAAGAATGCGAATTACCGAAGAGTCTGGACTTTCCGGTCTGTCTTTGAAGTGAAGGTAGGATGTGAATTTATGTAATCTCTTTACCTTATTGGCCTCGGCGGCTTTCAGTGCTGTATAGAACTCTGCATCTGCTTTGGCTCTCTGCCGAGCCAGGAAAGCACCGTCTATGAATCAGAAACAATGTCAAACACATGTCAGGTTAAAAAAACAAAAAGTCCAAACTCCTCGACCGCTCAGAAAGCAGGAAGCTGCCATAAATCCTGAGACAGACAAACGTCAGTTCCGTCTATCCATCCGGTTCCCAGATTTGAAACACAAATATGCTTTAAAGTCGGATGTTTTTACCAGCTGTGATAATGTAAGGCTGGCCCTGTTTTTGCTTTGTGCATGTGTGTGTGTGTGTTATCATGGCAAAATGTGGTCCTGGAGACAACTACACCAACCACAGGAGTGGTTTTGAATTCTTTTCCAGGTGTTTATGTGTCTCGCTGTCTGTCTGTCTGTGGACAGATTTTGTAAACACAATCGCATCATAATCAAGATGCAACGACAAAACTCAACAGGTGTGTAGTTAAGATCAAAAGATTGGTGCAGTCCGACCCATGAGTACCAAGTACTTGTGTAATACTGTAGCGATGACTACTGAGTTCTCATGAGCTGGAGCATCAACATGTTGATGAGGTCTACTGCTTTAACTGTGTTCTGAAAAAACTCTGTTTGGATCTGTCTTATAAGGAATCCCACACTTTGACATGTGCTAACAGGTAAAGCATCACGGATGAAAGCCGTTTTTATAACCCCATGTCCTTATCAGTGAGTCAGCAAGCCCAATACCAAGGCTGTGGAATTAGCACACCTTAACAGCAGGTAGTGATTTTTCATGTTATTACAAGCCTACATCTCTGCAGTAAAAAGGGCCTATTGAGGAGAGAAATCTTGATTTCTTGACGGAAAGCAACTAGGTACATTTACTCATGTTCTTTACTTAAGTTTTATACAATTTTGAGGTATTTACTTTCAAATGATACTTTACACTTCTAGTTTACTCAATTTCTAACAAATATTGTACTTTTTACTCCTCTACATTTATCTGAAAGTTTTAGACTTACATAATACAGCGCTTACAGTCACACCACTCTGAGCATGTCCAATCTCGTCTGATCTCTGGGAGACTATGCCAAGGGTTGTAAGGTTGCCTAATTGCACTGGTTACCTGTGGTTTTTTACAATTGATTTGAAAATGTTTATATAAATAAATATTTCTTGTTCTTTAAAAGCACTGAATGGCCTTGCCCCATTTTACTTATCTAACCTTCTCAAGAGACAGAGAGTGGGAAGGCTTTTACCTGGAACAGTTACCTCACTGTCCATTTTTTATATAATGGCTTTTAATTAGACTTTAGTTTGTTTTATGCTCTTATTATCTTGTCTTATTTTTTTTTTTGTCAATTGAATTTCCTGTTTTCATGTCTGTGAAGCACTTTGTGAATCTGTTTTGTAAAATGCGATATGAATAAAGTTTATAATAATATTAATTATTATTATTGTTATATTATTTTTATAATTAAACTTCTCATACTTGAGAATATTTAACACTCTTGTATTAACCTTAAGTAAGAAGCTGAATGCAGACTGTACTAGTAGTTTTACTTATATTTCCAGTGTATAAGATTTAGGAGCAGAAATATTAATTAGTATGTTTTCATCAGTGTATAATGACACAAATATAAGAATCGTCGTGTTTTGTTTCCTCACATCGAGCTGAGAGAGTGGGTGTGGCCATGTTTCTACAGTTGTCCAGAACGGACAAACGCTTTCATGTCTTTTTTTTGCAGCCTGCGTAGCTCCTTCTGCACACTTGGTAGGGGAGGATGAGGCGAGGGGTATTAAGTCGGCTGCAACGTGCACCCTTCCCTACTAGATGCCACTAAATCCTACACACTGGTCCTTGAAGCAAAGGATCTGAATACTTCTTCCATCTTTAGATACAAACCTTCGATTTCAGAGATCTTTTTTTCTGTTTCCTTCTCCATGACTTTCTGTCCAAACTTGATCTCTGCCACTTGTGCCACTTTCTCAGCCTCTATAAAACAAAACAAACAAAATTTCAGTTTTCAACCTGGATTGTCTGCAATGTCCCTGAACAACAACCTGTGACCAAGACTGTTTTTTCTTTCTCACCAATCACAGCTTTGATCCTCTCTGTCTCCGCCTCCTTCTCCACAACCTTCTGTGTCTGTTGAGAGATCAGCAGCTTTGTCTTCTCGCTCTCCCTGCAGACATAAACACATATTTTATTTAACAACAAACAGACCCACACAGGTGTTTTCACTCTTTTCACTAACTAGACTTTTCCTCAAAACTCCGTGGGCATGCACAGAGCATGCCCGAGTGACCCCTCCCTCGCTTTCCTATGTAGATGGAACAATTTTTCATAAATCCTTCAAAGCCTTATTATCAAGTATTTTAGTAGGATTGTGAGGGTCTTTCATTAAAATTCAGTGCTTCAATGGTGGTCTTGAGCAAGACACTAATCATGCATTATGATTTGTTTGACATTGTGTGACTGAAGAGTGTGAGGATTAGCAACACTGTGCATAGACAATATAGTATTTAATCCACATTAAATTTGATTTGAATTACCTTCAACACTGGATTTTGTTCATCTGACACGCCAGATGTTTTTTTTTTTTTTACACAGAACCATCTGGGAAGTCGTCCTTAGAAACCGTTTGGAAAAGGGCAGGCACTTTCAAAAAAGCACTTGGCAGGTGGTTGGATGAACCATCTGCCTATCACGATTAACACGGGCTACCTTCAACCAATCAGATCAAACTCTTGCCGAAGCCAGTCGGGAGAAGAGCGAAAACATCTTTTCCATGGATCAAAGCTTCTAGTGTCGTTCTTTGCTCTTCCTTCACCAAAGAAATACTCTCAAGCTCTGATATAACTGATGCTATTACAGTATCTACGCTAACCTCTTCAGGAGTCGCCAATGTTCGTTTGAAACGAGTCACTTCCATGGACGCTTCTTGCTGTCTTCACACCTAAAACCACGCCCGAGCTGCCAGTAGTCCCTCCTAGGACTAGCATGCTGATCGGCTGCACCAAATTTTGTGTAGACACAAATGGATACCTTGAACGATAATGAACTCTAATTAAATAAAAGCTAATTTATGATGACAAAAACAATGACAAGCTCTATTAATTGCTGCACATTACTGGATAATACTGATCTGCTCAAGAAGTCAACCTGCATGCACTTGCTGCATGTCTCATAAACTGTACAAAAATATCAACATTTGGGAGAAGGACAAGAACAGAAATATTAATGAATTTCACACTCAATGTCAAGTAAAACAAGACCCGTGTGGAGCAACATCACCTGTAAAAAAAACTACAAACTGGTAGCGACACTTGCAGACGAGACATCACAAAATTCATGCAAACGTAAAAACACTTGAATGAAAACTTGAAATACAAGCTAAAAGACGTCAGTCTTGTCCTGTAAGTGTTACTGCAGAAGTGAATGACCCAGTTGACTCATATAAACATAATCCTTTCCATTCATTACTTAAGACCATTCGAAGTATGTGTTGATGTCTGTATCTGCAGAGCCTCTGCTCTCCATCTGTAAATCCTCACTTTTTCTCATTGTTTTGCCGTGATTGGGACGTTTCACCATCCCAGAACATTTGTATTTGACGTCCTGATGCATTTATGAACAGCTTGGACAAATCTTCCTCACTCTACCTTTAATAATGTTAATAACAAGTTAATACAGTAGTTTCCAACATGTGTATATAATGAGTTTTGAAATGATCGAAAAAATGTTTGGATTTCAGTCAAAAAACTAAACCTAAATCAAATTATGCTGTCAAAATGAACACTGGTCTGACATGAGGCATCCATATTTGTTTGATGTTTTAGTCACTGTGTATAACTAAGCACCAAGTTGGATATATTGCAGCTTTCAGAAAAATCAGAGCAATCATTTCTAATTATGACTTGGATTCTGACGTGAGTGGCGTTAATTTGAGGTACGGTATGAAACTGGTAATTACAGCACCTCCCATATGAAATGAATGCAGCACAAGCCTCAAACACGACACAGGCATTATGTGGATGAGGGCATTTTCTTTGGTGGGGCTCAGGACTTCATATAATTAAGAGCTAGACACGGTGTTTACTGCTATACACAGTTGTTGTTGTTGTTGTTCAGCTGTTTTGTTTTTGTATGTGTGTGTTTTTAATATCTGATACCTGCCATCATTTTTAACAATGTATATAATGCAACTATAATATATAATAATATAATGCAAAGAACTGTAAGAAATTCACTCAAGTAATTGTAGAATTGTACAAAAGTGTGCAAAAAGAAAGGACTCAAAAAGTTCATCTGTCAGCCCTGGCCCATTTCACCGTGAGACAGCTCCGAGCCCTGGCAAACTCTTTGGAAACCGGGCCTAAAACCTCAAGTTTTCCATCCCAGAGTTGCCAGTTCAGCACATGACATCTTGAGCCATCCAGGACACATGGACCAAAATGCCCTGCCTAAGCACAAAATCATGGATTTGCATCTTCATGCAAGCCTTTGCCTCAATGGAAGACATCTCTTTCATCAAATGATCCATATCAATCTGGGTCTGAAGGCTGTTCATCTCTCTGCAATCCCTCGAACTTCAAATGATATCACTGCTGATATAAAAGAAAATCCTATTTCTTTTAAAACCCAGGGTTTGTTTGCATGCTCGGGACCCTTTTCTCTGTGATCATATTTTAAGTGTGGAGATCTGTTTATATTATGGGAGACCAGTTGGGTAAGCAACATTAAAGCCCAGACTATCTCACGGGATGTAAAAGCAACACTTAGTTTAAACAGTCTGAACCACTTATTAAAAACAGAAAGCAAAAGTATCCAATTGTTCATGACAAAATTGCTTTTGTCAGAAACTATAGTGCTTGCAGTATGTCAAAATTTAATCAAGATGAAAATGGATTAAAGTCAAAATTCTAATGTGGGAAACTGGTAACAACTCCTGTGAGAGTCTGACTGCTTCTGTTGTGGCCTGTTGACATTCCATTTACAGTAAGTGATGTAAATGCCTCCCCAGATTTCAGCAGCTGGTGAGTAAATGTTACCAAACCCACAGGAATGACGGCAAAATCTACAAAAGAAGGCCCCGGGTTGCAAAAAAAAAAAATTCTTCAAAAGTGAGCACTCCGCCAGCGCCAAAAACAAAACCATGACGTATGGAGAAAGAGGCAACTTCCACAGAGGTTCAATTAAATTTGCAGGGCTCAACAAAAAAGGATTGGCCGGGGCAAGCTGCCAAACTGGGCAAGTAAATCTAGCAACTCACTTTTCTAGTGACTAGGACTAGTGTTTAGGATTTAGTGGCATCTAGTGGTGAGCTTGCAGATTGCAAACATGCTGTCTCGCTCTCCTTCCAATCGTTCCAATTATGAAAAACCTACTGGTGCTGTAAAAATCTATCAAAATGCAATAAGTCATATCTAAAGCCAATGACTGGTCCTTTGTAGATATAAAAGCCTCCTTCTAAGGTAATGAAAATGCAAATATTCTTATTTTAAGGTGGTTATAAAATAATGAACACTTACCTATGAATATTTTATTCCATTTCTGCCACATTTTGCTATTAAACGGTGATAAATACAGTGGACTTTTAACCACATCATTTTGCTGATAGAGGAGTGAGCGACCACTGGTGAGAAATATACATGTGCAGAAATGGCGGCGGATAAAGACAAAATTTATGAGCTGAAGTGCGAGCTACTGTAGCATTTCAGTTATCTTGGAAACAGGAGCTTAGCTGTGTGGCATTTAGGGCTGAACAATTAATGACTGCTATTTTCAAAATGCAGGAGATGCAATATTTGTTAAAGATGATATGCGTCAAAATACCATGCTGCAGAGACGTCCTGGCCTACACATCATTTCCTACAGACTTAAGAAAACGTCCTTCTTTGGTATAGATCCCAACAAAAATCACAGCATAATAATTTTATTATGTTGTGCAATGAAAATGAGAATAATATAAAAAATTAGCATTTCCTCCAATATTGCAAATCATGATGCAACTGCAATATCAGCCAAAATAATTGCAATTAGATATTTTTTTCACAATTGTTCAGCCTTAGTGGCGTAACAGGATGAAAACAGGGTCATCTTTCAAAAGGCACGTCAAGTTGGCCGAGAGCATCTCACTTGCAGGGCAGCTCAGAGGGCTGCCGACAGCCCTCCGCTGGGGCTTTGCTGGTGCTTGTACAAAATATGAACGCTGAGGCAAGTCAGGTACTTGCAAAAATGATTATACAGAATAACACACTTACAAAACTGTGCCATTCACTGTGTACTCCAATGCAGTTGCTCTTCACTAAAGAATGGGACTGACCTGGGTACCACACTGACAGAGCTTGTCGAAGGCATTATTTAATAATCATTAATAAATAAAACAATTTGTAGAGCGACAAGTAAAAATTGACTTTAGACGGGCAGATTTCAGACTTCCTTGCCTGACTAGGCAAGTGGAAAAAAAAACCAGGTAACCCTAGTTCCTACATGAAACTGCTTACAACAAGATCTTTGGATTATCCTGAGAAGCTGCTGTTGAGTTTTTCACATGTATTATTTTGGCACTTTGAGTACCATAGGACTAGCGCCATCTAGTCCCTTTATATTGGGGAGAAGAGAGACATCTTCATGACCGATAAAATCTAGACGGATTAACAGCACTACTGGCTGGGGAAAAAATATTTGTTATTTGACTCGAGTTTGACTTTAGGTTGAAATGTCCCTTTAATAATACTAAATTGACAGTAACTGTTGAAAACAATAACTATAACCTTGAGGGAAAACAAACTTAAATGTATGAATGAACAAATTAAGGCAAAGCGAGAAAGAAACATGAAATGGGTCTGTAGCCCCTTTCACACAGCCTGTGCAAGGTGAGACTGCAGAGGTCGTAATGGACTCGAATCAGCGTCCGTGCAGAACAGAACCGACACTGACTCTGATACACGCTGCTGTCTTTTTCAAATTATGTGCTTATTCCACATATTTGTCAGCTGTATCTCAGTTGAGAGTGAAAGAGAAGAGTGGACAGATACGGACACACAATGACAACATTCTGACTAGTTGACAGAATAACGTCATACTGTTACACACAGCAACAACAGGCGTGACTGAGAGTGAAAATAACATTTCTACTGGTCTACTGGTGGTCACTGGTGGAGGAGTTAGTTAAAAAAGGTTATGACTTCAGTAGTGTGGAAGTGGTTTGGTCACAAAACATAAGATGTACAATAAACCACAGTAATATATAAGAAGTGCAAGAAAAAATGTTTTCCACCTCAAGCAGAAGCACCTTGTCGAGAATGAGGAGAGCTAATAAATCCCACGAGGAGAGTTCAACAGCTGTTGTGAGTTCTAAACCAAAAATATTTTTCAGTATTTTGTCATATCGTCAAAGAACATTGTTATTGCAGAAACGCCCTGAAATATCGTGATTATTATTTTAGGGTCATTTTGCCCACTGCTACCAGATACTCACACACACACACACAGAGACATGACAGAAATCCCTCCCCAAAGATCCTCACACAAGGCAATCTTTTTAACTTCACTGTTGCATAAGTGATGCCCCGTTTATCCAGGAACACATAAGAAGCTTTACGTCATAAATTCATGTGGTTATCAGGAATCATTTTCTCATGTACATTGCCAGGTAATTGTTGCCTCCAAGATGTTATGTAGCCGCTAGCCGCGGCTGCAACCATGTCACACAGCAGCCCATCCTACCCAGCGCAAATGCCCCAATGGCCTAGCCTCAGGTGTTGTTATAACAAAAGCCGGACAGATGACAGCTTGTAAAACCAGTGCAGTTTGTCACTATTTTGAATGTAGACTGTGCCAGAATAAACTGGCATATAACCACTCGACTGGATCAATGTGTAACCACTTTCAGCACAGGCACCGGTATTAACCAGCAAGCAAAGCAGGCTGCTGCTGCTGCTAGCACTGCTAACGTTAGCCACAGTGTGTGGCAGGCTGGCAGCTAACACCAGCTCTGAGCGAATGACACTGTGATACCGTCTGGTGTGACAAAGGGAAGCATTTTATTGAGCTGTCATGTTTTGAAGGATGATGTGCAGCGCTGACATTTCATCTGCATTTATAAGTACGATTTGGCAGTTGTAGAAAATGATTAACTGCTTCAAATGGCTCTTTTTTTCTGAACAGAGTTTTACTGTTTTATGTTTTTTACATTTAAATTTATGCTCGACGAGGAAATTAGTCACTAGGAACATCTGTTGTTATCAGCTCTATGCGTGATTAAAAGTCACTTGATGACTGGCGCAATTGTCACACTAGAGGCTGACAGCACTGCGTTACGTCACACCTCCCCTTCTTCCACAATGCCGGCATGCTATTTAAAATCACACACCGTGGCGACATTATGGCAACTTTATATGGATCAGTGTAAAAAAAACAAAGGCAGCCCTCATTGCAGCAGTATTGGGCAATCTGTGTAAAAAGGATGTGTGAATGCAGTTGCAGGGATGTTACGCTGATGCCTCAAAATTAAGATCTGAGAGACATTAAAGTGAGCTCCTTATCTACTCTACCATGCAATACTGAGTAACTGCAATAAACCATCAAAGAAATACATTTCCAGGTAACAAAGTGGACCAGCTGAGACTTGCATGCTGCATTAATCAGGGTTTGTTTGGAGTTTGGGACCAGTAGTCACACTTAGCGCCTGAATTTATATTAAACAACATCAAAATTCTGTCCATTATCTGTTAATGTATGAGTCTAAACTGAAGATTTCAACTTTCCACTGTGGTTGATGCCTCACAGTGTTTTGCCAAGGATTACCACAACTTACTGTAAGTCCTCAATTTCCTCTCTCTATCACTGTTGCTGTGACTAAGCACATGCAGTTGCTTCATGAAACCAAAGTTAAGATGTTCACAGACTTGACATGAAACAGCAGAGTCTTCCTCCTCTGCAGGACTTGGCAGGGCGAGTTGGATGGACTTCAGGTCCATCCATTTGGGAGTGAAAACAAATACACAAACACAGGCTTCAGGGATCAGTAGACATTCTTTGTGTGGTAAAAAAGGAAACTCACATGAGCTCGTAGTTCCTGCGAATGCTCTCTGGGATGTTGGGTTTGGTGACACGGACGGCCTGCAGATCAATGAGACGGACAAACAGTGACAAGAGAAAGAAAGTCAGCTCTGTGAGATAGACAGCAGAAAGTGAAACAAGAAAAATGAGTCTGAGAGGAAGGTTTCACCACCAACACCAGGGGAGTAATTTTAAAAAAAACAACAACAAAAAAAAAAAGGCAGCTGGCAAGGAGCCCTGAGACAAAGACAGTCTCGTTCAAAGACCCTCTGTGCTGTAAGATGATTGGTTTCTCAGAAAGAGCTGCAATTGTTATTTTAACTGTTTCAAGACAGATTTACAGGATACATAAGGCCAGAGTATTAAAGCCCCATGGAGTGCCTAACACTCAATAAATATGTGTCTCTGTGTGTGTGTGGAGGGGGAGAAACCACTCAGGCTCAATTTAATGTCATCAAAAATATTGTCCTTCACTGAACTTTATTGAAAAAAGATTTCTTGTCTTGTTGTTAAAAAAAAAACCTCAAGAAAGGGGGTCTTTATAGAGTCAATAAGGCTGCAAACCAGAAAACGACTTTTGTTTTCAAGAGTTTCATTAGGTTGACATTACTATTTATTTCTTCAATAACCTGCACTCCAGTCTCCGGTTTAGATGTCTTTTAGAAGATTTTAAAGAAGTTTGTACAAAGTTTGCTTTCAAACACCTCATCCTTTGAGCTTTGATCATGACGTTACATATCCACACGCTCTCATGAATACATCCATCAATCATCTGTCAACGTATATTTCATATCAACCAGTTTTGCAAAGGAATAAAAAAATGTGCATCGAATGTCTAAAAATGGTCCAGGCACCCTGGTGGACGAGGGTTTAAGGTGCTGACCACAAACTGCCACGTCCCTGGTTTGAGTCTGGCCTGGGAGGTTTGCTGCAGATCAATCCCAGTCTCCATCTCCCCTCATTTACTGTCAACACTGTGATAAAGGTATAAAGTATATGACCACTAGATAATTCAACAGGGATTTAAGGTAGGTCCTTCCTTAAAGCTGCAGTGTGGAGCTTTTACATTTAAATAAACGTCCATTACATTCAAGCCTTTGCCAAACGAGTTCACACTAGAGCTGCTCCCCCTAACGGTTGAAGATTCTAATCATCAGTTGAAGACCCCTCAGTCGACTGAGATGCTTCAATTCAAGCAGTAGTTATGTTTTTTTTTGTCAGTCAGTAGCAATTACAATAACATGATAAAATACAGTAGATATAAGCTTCATTTCATTGAGGCATTATACATAAGGGGAATCATAAATATATTTTTATGTTAGATATTGCACTTTTTTACGAAAAGTCCATGTCACAGAATGTGCTGGTGCTTAACTGATGAGAGAAGGTGAAACAAGTGATTGATTAGCAAAATGCAGGCTGCAAACTTTATGAACCAAGTCTCCTAAACCACAAAACTAAATGTGACGGAGCTGAGAGGTGTGATAGAAATGTAGTGCAGGTAAAAACGCTACGTTACAGCGATAGTGTTTGTGTAATTACTCTCACTTACAGAAAGGGGAAACAATAGTTCTGCAATGCAAGTTAAGTCATTAGTGAGCTGTTCACACACATGATTTTAATAACGGAACATTTCCAGCTCAGCTGGACCTGAGTCAGTCTTGACCACAGCTGACCTGACTAAATTTATCTTGACCGCACCCTTTCTGGTGGCTTTACTGTACCTGTATGATAAGTCCAGGCGCCATAGATGTTAGATCCTCTTGTAGCGTCAACTTCAGGTTTTCATCGATTTGGTCTGTGGGGGTAAAGTATGAGAGAGAGACAACGAGGGTGAGGCAACTGGTTTAGTTTAGTTAAATTTAGTTGCGTAGATTACATCAGATTTGAGTCACAGTCACAAGGCATTAAATCCACACCTACAAACATGTTTTAACTAGTCTGGCACTTAATCATGTGGGACTTCAGATGAAAATAACATCAAGTATAGAGACACTGCAGAGAACATCGCTATTAATGTCAGTTAGTCTACTTATCTCTCAGTCAGCTCGCTGTATTTTGAGGCAGTTATTGCCTGATACCAGTCTGTCAGTACTGGGATCAATATCAAAATTAACTTCTTAAAGGGATGGTTTGCAGTATTTCAAAGTAGGGCTGCAACTAACCACTATTTTCATTGTCGATTAATCTGTTGGTTATTTTCTCGATTAATTGAATATGTTGTCTGGTCTACAAAATGTCAGAAAATGGTGAAAAAAGTCAATCAGTGTTTCCCAAAGCCCAAGATGGCGTCCTAAAATGATTTGTTTTCCCTCCGACCCAAAGATATGTCATAAGGAGTAAAGAAAATATTCACATTTAAGAAGCTAGAATATAATACACTGAATTTTGGGGTTTTTTCTCCTAACAATGACTCAAACCAATTAATCTATTATCAAAATAGCTGCGGTTAATTTATTAATAGATCAATCAATTAATTGACTAATTTGAAGTGGGGTTGTTTGAGGTACTTAACCATATTCAGTGTATTCAGATAGCAGTCGGCAGAAGCAGAGAGGACTATTAGTACAGAAGCTAAGCAATATATTGTTGTGGACAGGGTCAGCAACAAAATATATTTTACTTAACCACTTAATACCTACCTAAAACAATCAATATCGGTGTAAGTATACACTATATCTACAGACTTATCTGACAGAAAACAGTCCTTATACAAACCAAATATCACTCTCGCTCAATAAACCAGGCTCCTTTTGGAATTTTACCTCACATAACGTGAGAGTTGCTGGTCTACTGCTGCCTTGATCTGTTAGTTTATTCGTGTTATTGTGTGACTTCGGTGAATCTGAACTCATTTTAAAACACCAAAGTCACAAAATAACACAAACAAACTAACAGATCGAGACAGCAGTAGACCAGAAACTCACGCGTTTGTGACGTAAAATGATTGATTTTGCCCATGGAGTCTGGTTGGTTTGGAGAAAGTGATATTATAACCGCAGTTTACCATCGGAAAAGGCTGTCCGACGGCAAGGTAAAGAGATGAAAATACTGTAATCTAGCCAACACCTGGATGGGCCTTTTTCTTTAGGTGGCCATTTAGATCCATTATGCTGCTGACCCTGCCCACGGCAGTACATCGCTTAGCTTCCTCCACCAGTACTCCTGCTCCTTCTCCAAATTGTGGTCGTGCCGACCTCCATCTACTGTGGGTAATACACTGACTATGACTAGTACCTCATACATCCACACTTCAAGTAAAAACATGAGCGCATTCTGCATTGCTATTGCTTCAGGGTTACCATGAGTAGCCATAAAACTGATAAGTCAAGAGATTAAATATAGATGCACTGCATCAGAATTTGAATGTCATTCACTTAAATTCACTGGAACACAGTGAAAAGGAACTTTCAGTTAGCTTCCTGAAACCAAAAGTTTTACTCATCTTGCAATGATGATGATGATGATGATGATGACACATTTGAACTCTGAGTGTCCCATCATCACACCACAGTTGTGCTAACACTCTGTGGACAAGTTGTAACATCGACAAGTGTGGGTTCACTTTAGGAAACAGAATGTAAGAGTCCATATGTTTAGCAGTTGTGTGTAATGGGATACAGGCCATAAATTCAGGGTGTTTGAACACTCAGCTGTTGGCTGACTACATGCTGTTTATTGTAGATGGAGGCAGAAGATGTTTCAAATTAGTACTGCAGTTAGCTCACATCCCAGCGTTAAGGCCACCACACTCACCAAACAGGCCGATGTACACCTCCTGCAGGGAGTGAACGCTGCAGAACTGGTTCAGCTCATGGTGGACCTTATTGAATATCAGAGCTTTGTCGTAGTCCGCTGTGAAGTTTCTCACTATGTCGTACACTGTGGAGGGGGAAACAACGGCTCAATCAAGTCAGTAATGATAGCAAACACAGAACACACATTTGGCTCTGCTGGAGCCTAATGTGTCTGTCAGTGCCAAGTTATCTCCAGATGTGAAGAGAAATGTGCAGGGAGTTTAGGATAAATATACTGTTTGATGGTTTTGGCCCATTTAAAAACTGGTGGGTTTACCTGCTGTTGGAATGAGGTAGTTCACCACTTCAATGCGATCAAAGTAAATCATCACTCCTCCGCTGAAAGAAAACAAAACAGACATACTGTTATAGACACTATTTGACATACACTTTCATCCAAAACACAGGACAAGAACAAAAGGATTGTATGTTTGGTCTGTCTCCGGCTGTGCTGGTGTTATTCTCTTCATACTCGTGGGAGAGTGTTGCGTGGGAGTGTGTGGGGTACAAAATGAATGCTCAGTGTAATAAATCTGGAGACCACATGTGAATCTTCTTAAGCAAATCAAAACAGCTGGCCTACCTTGTGCCGCATGGTACGTTCTTCACTTCATCAGTCTGCAGCGTCGTCTGAGACACGAAAAACATAAGATTCATGTTCAATTCATTGATGCGGACGTCAGGAACACAAAAACACACTTGGCGTCATTATAGAAACCCTAGATGCACAGTGGTAAAACTGTATGTAAATCCATCTACACAGTATGAAATCAATATTTTAAACTAAAGAAACCTGGACTGCACTTGCAGGAAGTTCTGGCCAGTATCATCAAATGCAATACAACACCACTAAGAGCTGAATTAACATCTCGGCTGTGCTTTACATGGACAATATTTGTTCAAGCCAACTGAAATCATTCAGACTAGAAATTCCAACTTAACCGTTTACATGGATGCTACATTTACATTTGGTATTAAAATGTGATCTGTATCCCGATACGTTATCCAGATAAAGAGAAATGCATGTTGATGCCAGGTGTAAACGCTATGTCATCAGAATGTGATCAGATCTTAGCAGACCACATCTGGAGGTGGTGTGGCTTGCATTAAGTTGGGATCTTTAGTAGGTGTAAACACAATCAGTACGACAATCTGGATAATGTGTACAGATACAGATCACATTTTAATGCCAGGTGTAAATGGGGTGAAAATGATTTCGTAAGTTTAGTGTTTTCGTCCCTGAAAGCATTTAATCAGAATAGAACTTTTTGACATGTACAAAGTGGTTTCACCCCCCTGTGAAGTGTCTAATGTGCTGGAAACATGATGCCACATGTTAAAACATTAAGTTCTCATGAATTCGGCATAACTCTTCTTGACAATGCAAAAACCTTTTGAAAGAAATGTATGTTTTTATGGGTGGTTTACCAGCTAAAGCCTCTCACAGAGGAATGGCTATTGCGTGAGAATAATAGTGATGACAACAGAGAAACCACCACCAAGTTAATTTTTCATTGCACTATTGTGCATCTTATTCTCTTAGACTTATGTCGACCTGATAAATACAGTGCCTATAAAAAATATTCACCCCCTTAGATGTTTCCCCCTTTTTATTGCTTTTATAAATGTAATCATGGTCAATATAATTTGGCTTTTCTGACACAAAAATTTACAAAAAACCCTTTAATGTCAAAGTGAAAACTGATTTTTACAAAATAGTGTCAATTAATTAAAAAATATGCAATGCAAAGTAAGTGATTGCATAAATATTCACCCCTTTAAAGAGACTGACCTAATTCAACAAATGGAGATCACCTGAGTGCAGTGAATGTGTCTCCAGCAGTGATTGTAGTAAAGACAGCTGTGTCTGGAAGGTCCAGTCACCGGTTAATCAGTATTCATAGCTACAATTACACCATGAAGACAAAACAACACTCCAAGCAACTCAGAGGAAAGGTTATTGAAAAGTATAAGTCAGGAGGTGGATACAAAAAAAAAAAAAAAAAATTCCAAGTCACTGAACACCCCCTGAAGTTCAGTTAAATCCATCATTAAGGAATATGGCACATGTGTAAATGTGTTTAGAGCAGGACGTCCTCACAAACTGAGTGACAATGTGCAAGAGGGAGACAAGTGAGGGAGGTCACCAAGACACCTATGACACTCTCTCAGCAGACAACAACTGCTGCCCAGGTTCTTCACCAGCCAAAGCTTTATGCTAGAATGGCAAAGAGAAAGCCACTGTTTAAGACAGCTCATTAAATCTCGACTAGAGTTCACCCAAAGGCACGTGGAAGCCTCCATGGTCAAGTGGAACAAGGTTCTGTGGTCTGATGGGACCAAAATGGAGCTTTTTGGCCATCAGACTAGACGCTATGTTTGGCGGACATCAACCACTGCACACATCACCAACACACCATCCTCACTGTGAAGTCTGGTGGTGGGAGCATCATTCTGCGGGGATGCGTCTCATCAGCAGGCTCTAGAAGGCTTGTAAAGGTAGAGGGTAAAATGAATGCAGCAAAATATAGGGAAATCCTGGAGGGCAGAGAACTACGACCTGGGAGAAGATTTATTTTCCAGCAAAACAATGAGCCGAAGCACACAGGAAAAACTACACAGAAATGGTTTAAAGACAACAAGGTGGATGTTCTGGAGTGGGTGAGTCAAAGCCCAGACCTCAATCCAACAGAGAATTTGTGGCTGGACTTGAAACGGGCCTGATCCCCGTGCAACCTGACAGATGTTGAGCAGTTTTGCAAAGAACAGATGTGCAAGCCCGACCTGTCCACACAGTCTCAGTGCTGTGATTGCAGCCAAAGCTGCTTCTACTAAATACTGACATGAAGGGGGTGAATATTTATGCAATCATTTATTTGACATTATATATTTTTATTTAACTGACATTACTTTGAAGAAATTTGTTTCCACTTTTACATTAGAGAGGGTTTTTTTTTGTGCAAAGTTTCTTGTCACAACAGCCAAATTATATTGACCATGATTCCATTTATAAAAGCTATAAGAGGGGAAAACATCCAAGGGGGTGAAGACTTTTTATAGGCACTGTAACTCCTTGTGATTCGTTAAATATCTTGAGTGGTGATTTCACGTTAAACATCGGCCGATAAGGCACAGGCACCTATGAAATGACAGATTCTTTTTTCATGGAATTTGGCTTGTTCTCTTCTATGGGGAGCCCACTATGACAAATGGCCTTTAGAAATATTCCAATTTTATATTTCTATTTATTGAGATTGTGCCTATTCCTGCACCTATATTGTTATTTATTTTTGTTACTGGAATTTCACTCTTCACTGATTTGGGATTTTAGGCTATAGAAATGAAACTGACATTACTTGACTCACCTGAACAGACTTGTAGGTGGTGATGAATGGAAGCATGAGATGGAAACCTGGGCTGCTGGTGGCGGTCAGGAGAGCCCCACCCCTGCGTTGCACACAGATACACACTGATGATCATAATACCTTTGACTCAGCTTCAGAAGAGACCTTTGATTAATTTCAGCTCATAGTGTAAAAAAAAAACCTATTCTGATTCACTGTGGTGAGATCAATCAAAGATCTTGGTCTGAGCAAAAAGACTCAGACAGTCAGTGTCTTAGTCACTATTAACCGTTAGGATTCGGGATGCTTTTGTCATCCTTTATCTGCTGATGGCAAGTGCAAACATCACTTCCACCAGACTTTGGCAACAAATTTATCATGGTTAGTGATTAAGAATTTTCCCTGAAGAACATCTTCTCATGATAAATAATCAACACAACCAGAGGCGTCAGTCTTAGTGAGTGGCATCAGCCCATTATTTGTTTAAGAGCTCTAATGAACCAGACAAGAACTTATTTCCCCTTATCTGATGAAAACTGATACTTACTGCATGTCTGTACAAGTGATAAGACTTTAAATACTCCTGCTTGAGAAGGTATAGAACCGCAGCTTTTTTGGCAAACTTAAAGGCGAGGTATTTGCAGTAGTCACTGTTTAAGAGGTAAGTTGCTTGGGGCACACACTTTTGAAGCAGATGCTCTTTCTTTATAGTCTCAGTTTTACAACACAACAGTTTAATATTAATGTCTCACACACAAAATAAAACGACAGCAATGCATGCTGCTGACTCACCTGTAGTAAACTCCAGTGTGCCCCTCATCGATCTTGTGCACGGACGCCAAGAGCGCTGCTCCTCCGAGAGCAGCAATTATTGAGAATATGGCACCCCACTGTGCCATCCTGGCAGCCAGACAGACAGCATGTGTGAACAAGCAGATGGGAACAGGGTTTCTCTTTCAGTGTTTAACTTACACAATAATCTGCCTTAATTACAATCACATTTTTCCAACTACAAGCACTAATAAACTCTGTCTATCCATCCAGTCAGCTTGGCCTGCTGTCAGTCAGTCAGCAGCTTGTATTAGTGCTGTAGTAACACGTTGTAGTAGTAACACGTTGTAGTAGTAACACGTTGGACTTCTGGCTGACTGGTTTATCTCCTCTCAGCTCAGGCTTAACCAGGCATCAGCTAGGACTCTGTGACCTTGCCACACTTAAAGAGGATTGAGGCTAAAGTGCGAAAACATTAAACCCTCTCGTCATATATGAAATAAACCTGCCACAATCATCTACAACTCTACAGTCAGTTATTAAGGATAATATTTAGCTAGTTTAAGCTGAAATAGTTGAATGAGGAGCCATCTCTGCAATGGTTTGCGAAGATACAATCTGGTGACCCTGCTGACTCAATATTGGACTTCAGAGTCACAGTGTTTATACAGCAGTGTTTACACCATTTCCCTTTGTGTATCAGAGCCTATTAAAAATCACATTTTCCTTCCTTTAATTTGGTAAAGTATTTGACTTTGTTCTTTGTAAAACGCTGGTCTGCAACTTTGTTTTAATGCTGGTCATGATTTTCTTGGAATTGAACAAAGACACTATTCAGTAAAGTCAGAATCAACTGATCACTGAAACAAGAACTGTATGCCCCCACAGCGACACCTTAGACAACGTGTAATAAAGATGTAATACTGATATCCCGCAGGAACACAATGAAAGGAAGGGCTCAAACTGAAACCTGGCGGCAAAAGTATGTTTCCAAAGACACAAAGCGGTTAGAGCTCAGCAACAGGAAGCGTCCTCTGGCAGCTTTCGCATGTAAACTGTCGACCAAAACGAAACTGTCGGACTGGAGAAGTTGTCGAAAAGTGGTGGGCTCAGCTTCATGTGATTCACGGCAACAACAGCCGTCAAAGTTCAAACTTTTTTTTTCTTTTTTTTT